>PVKZ01003328.1:0-141106 GCA_004027375.1 Macroglossus sobrinus | reverse complement strand
TTAATACACTGTCTCCCAATCAGTCCTAACAGATGGCTGCTCGTGTGAGCATCGGTGAAGCAAGTGGCTCGCCAAACTTAAGGGGCCAGCTCGGAAATCTTTAGACTCTCGAGTTGCACTCACATTGGTGAGAGGCTCGCGTGAGGGAAGGAAACTGAGTCTCAGAGAGGTGACTCGACGGGTACAGTGTCTCATGGAGGCATGATTGGCATCTGAACCTCAGATCCGTTGGCCTCGCAGAATCGGAGCTCGTGGATGGGTGACGTCGGTGAGATGACCAAGGGTCTAGGGAAGACTGGGACAGCCTCAGGGAGAGAGATGGAAACCATCATGCCCCCTTCCTCACCCCGTCCCCCAGCTCTGAACTCATCCCTGTGGGGCCGGCGAATTGGGTCAGACAAATCAAATATACAAAGCCCGGCCTTTGATTGACTGTCTTATCTAATGTGCCTTCTCCTCCCCTAGACAGCTGGGTCCTATCAGATGGGTGGGGGCTATCAGAGAGGCCTGAGCCTCTCCCCGCTGGCCTTTGAATCCATGGGAAACCAGGAGAGATTGGGACACAGGGTGACTTCTTTAGAAGGGGAAGGGGGTGGGCTGTGTTGGTGGCAGCCTGCTCTAGACACCATGTCTTCCATTTTTAAAACCAAATGGCTGGATGTTCTTAAATCCCTGCTATATTCTCTGCTGGGCTATATTCTCGGTCTTCTCTCTGCCCTCGGATCAGAAGAAACATAAAATATCTGTCCCAATTTACTGGGAGGCTTTCCCCAGCTCCCTGCCATCCAAACCTAAAGGTTTTTTGTTTTGTTTTCTATGAATGGTAGTAGAAACAAACTTTTATCTTGGCTTCCTAGGATACCTGTGTCTTTAAGGGCTGAGACCCCTTGCTTAAGCCAAAGTATAGTAGCCCTAAGGATAAAATTCAGGAGCTGTCAAAGGCGGGTGAAGACATGTTGCCTGTGCACGCTGCATGCATGGATGTGGGTGGATGTGGGTGGGTATTTGCCCTCCCCCGCCCATGCTTTTTGCTCAGGTAAACACTAAATGATGGGGGCATTCAGCACCAGGTATCATAATCCTTAATGTCTATTTCAAAATTCTTCTTTGTATCATCCAGCACCTTAAACTCTTTCCTTATCCTCCATGTTATTGAAAAACATTGATTCTGTTTTCCAAAATCTTATTTCTAAAGTCATATACACTCCACGTAAAAATATTGGAAAATCCAGAGAGATATCACCAGGTGTCTCACCATCTTGAGACGAGTAACATGGGGAGGGGGATAAATACTTGGTTCTTTTTTCTCAAATGTAATATTCTTTTTAATAGGGAAATACTCTGCATATTGATTTGTACCCCGCCATCCGCATTTCACAAAGCCACACACACACTTTGCCTTGCCAGCGTAGGGTCCTGTGCAGTGTCACTCGTCTTAGCTGAGTGGGCTGTCATCGGGAGGCTGTACCCTCTTCACTAGTCCTTTCTTACTGATCATTTTGGTTGTGTCCAGCTCCCTTCAATAAGGTCAAAATGACCTTCGCCCATATTGTCCAGTTTGGGGGGCCTTGTCCTCAGCTCGAATGGGACCTGCCTGTTTCTCATTTCCGGCTTCGTCTCTGGTCCTTGCTCTGTGCTTGGTGCAGGGTTTGAGCTCAGTGTATGCTGGATGACATCTATTCTCTTTCTGGAAAGCCCTGAATCTTTCTGGAGCAAATACCTCTCTGCCTCCTTCTCCAGCTTCTTTTTCTCCTCGCCTCTTTCTCCTTCTCATCTTCTTTTGCCTTCTCTCCTTCTCCAACTCTTGTTTACTTCTCTTGTGCCTTAAGTCCACAGAGAATCCTTGCCTACCCAGAGCACTGCAGAAACAGGCTGTGACTTCTCACTGAAATCACTGATTGCCAGGAGTTTAGGACCCCCTAGCCTAAAACAGGGGTTCCCTAACTTCTAACCAGCAGGACCACCCAATCAGCATGTTGAACCATGGACGGCTTCCCCCACTCCCAGAGATTCTGACCCAGCAGGTCTGGGAGGGGCCCGGGGATGTGCATTTCTTAAAAATTCCCAGTGCTGATGCTGCTGCCCCAGAGGCCACGGTTTGGGCATCGCTGGCCTAGAGCACAGCCCCTCTCTGCTGATCACAGGCCTGGCAGGTGAGGAGCAGGGAAGGCCCAGCCTCGGAAGCCAAGCTCTACAACCAGCTCAGCTGGTTGCCTTAGGCAACTGGGTCCAGCCTTTTCTTCTGTGCAAAGGCAGCAATGAAAGCACACCTATCAGGATGGTCATGACAACGCCGTTTGAAACTGCATTTGGCACAGCATCTGACATGAGGACGGTGCTCACCATAGGTGACGATGTCGTAAGTGTATTCAGGCTGCTGGAACAAAATACCATGAACTGGGCAGCTTATAAACAACAAACATTTCCCACGGTTCTGGAGGCCGGAAGTCCAAGATCATGGTGCCAGCAGATGTGGTGTCTGGTGAGAGCTCACTTCCTAGGCTTATATTTTTGAGGAGGCTCCAGCCTTCATCCAGAAACCTCAGGATTTTCAGAGATTCAATTAGAATTGCAGAAGAGAACCAACCACAAAGATTGTGAGAATGGGGTTCAGTGGGCCCAGATGCTACGGAGGTGGCCCCAGCCTGGCTGGCTCTCGTCTCTGGGGGCCATTCCTCCTTCCTCGATGCAGACAGCAGCACTGAGCATGGGGAGAGAGGTTGAAAGTATAGAGATAAATGCTAATCTCTAGTGTAAACATTTCTCAGGGCTGGACACTCTCTGAATGTGCCATAATCCCCCACCGGGGAGGGGACGAGATAGCTTGGGAGGCCAAGGCTGATGTGGGGATGAGCTAGAGAGATTGGGTGGGGATGAGAAGGGCCAAGGAAACCCAGCACTTGTGTGCCCGACAACCCTGGAAAAGCAGCCTGACTGGAGACAGAGGGAATCCTCAGATAGGACAAGGGTAGGAGAGAAGGATGGCTCATGGTGAGGCAAACGGGGGCTCCAAGGACCCTCCCCTCCTATGTCACAGGGATGCCCAGTCTGGGTACTGTTCAAGGGAGGTGTGCAATTCAGCTGGGTGACTTTGGGCAAGTTACTTGTCCTCTCTGAGCCTCTGTGTCCCTCCATTTTTATAGCAGCATAAAGATAGTAGTTGTGCCACAGAGCTGGAGTGAGGATGAAGTGTGATCTTGCATATGAACAGCTGAGCACAGTGTTTGGCACAAATTCTCAGTAAATGTTGGCTATTAAATCTACCCCGGGTATGGTGGGAGTGCCTATTGGCCATGGAGGCTGGTCTTTTCCAAGGATGCCTGCAATGATATTTCCTGTCCATCATGTTCTTCACCTTGCAACTCTCCCAACAGATTCCCGTTCCGTTTGAATCTAGATGGCCTTAGGGACCCATTTGTAACCAAGGCCATATGACAGAAGTGACACTGCATGACTTTCAAGGCTGAGTCTGACAAGGTCAAGCAGCTTCCACCTCTTTCTCTTGGAATGCTTCTTCTCTGGATGTCCCCTCTCGGAACCCAGCTGCCATGCCAGGAGAAGCCCGAGCTCCATGGAGAGAACACATGTAGGTGCCCTGGTTGACAGTCCAGAGTCCCAGCTGAGCCTGGCCTTCCAGTCATCCCCACCCAGGCGCTAGACATGATTAAGGAGCTTCCAGATGATTCCAGCTGTTCAAGTCACCACTCGCCATTTATCTTCTCCACTGAAGCTTCAGACATTGTAGAGCAGAGATAAGTCGCCCACGCTGTGTCCTGTCTGAATTCTTGACACACAGTGATCTGTGGATCCCATGAACCTAATACAATGATTGTTGTTTTACTCCGTTAATTGGAGAGTGATCTGTTATGCAGCAACAGAGGACCAGAATATGCGCTGATGAGGTTCAGGTATCTTATGGCACAAACTGGTCAAGAACGTCTTACCCCTTTTGTTGCCTGATTGAAATTCCAGAATCGTGAAGCCCCATGCCTAACCCCAAAGTGTGCTGGGGGGCATTTGGGTTCACAATGCTGCTGATCATATACTAAGGATCCTGACAGGGGCCTGGGCATTTGAGGAATTTGCCTGGTAGGATATTGTGCCTTCTTCATCCCTCTTCATCTGTGGTAAGCCATTGTCCTTATTTATGCTCATCCAGTGTAGTGATGAGCTTGATGACGAGAACCACCAGCAATAACACAAATTATAAAGATGGGTGGATAATATCACCTTAGAAGAACATCTCATAGGGCACCATTTCAGAAAGAAGTTTCATATGATCGTTTCAAAAACAGGCTATCCTAACCCACTGGTGATAATAATAATAATAATAGCAATAGTAATTGTATCTGTTAGAATTTTCCATTGCGAGTCCCAGAAAACTTAAACCCCAATGACGATTGATTGGCTAACATAGCTAAAAAATCGAGTGGATCGAGGAATGGCTTGAACCAGGGGCTGGTTAGGTATCTTTGTCTCTCTCCTTCTCTGTGTTCAGTCTCCCTCAGTCTTGGCTTTTCCAAAGTAGTGGCCTGTGGGAACTCTAGGTTCCCATGCTCACTGCAGCACAGCAAGAGAGCATGCTGTGCCATGCAAAGACCCAGCGAATATCTACAATGTCTCTGTCCCATTGGCTCCGAGAGGATCACATGGTATCTGTCAATCAACCCCCAAGGCAGGAAGCGGCTATGATTGGTCATCCTGAGTCACATGCCCATTTCCATGCCTGGGGGCGGGGCCAACAGCACCTAAGTTAGATGGAGTGAAAGCAGGGGACCGGGCAGGTCCCCAGAGGAAAATCACAGTGCCGTTAAGAGAACAAGGAGTATGGTTGAGTGGCCCAAGTGTGGGCACATGGACCACGGCAACCACTTACTGAGTGGCTAGATTGAGCCAGGCACTTTACCTGTGTTGTCATCATGTTATCTGTCAAGTCATTATGACCCCCATTTTGCAGATAAACAAACCAAGACTCAAAGAGATCAAGCCATTTGCCTAGGGTCCCACAGTGAGAGAGCTGGGATCTGAACGCTGTCACCTGGCTGCCAAAAGCACGCCTTGCCAAAAAGTCCTCCACTCCTTCAGTTCACCAGAAAAACAAAATCAAAACCAAACCAAAACAAAAAACCCAAACGCTTGTGATGAATGGCATTCTTACATACAACACACAGTGTGGGGTGAAGCTCGATTCCTGCCATGAGACACCTACTCCCCCCTTTTCTCCCCCTCCCCAGCAAGCATTCTAGAACTGAAGAGGATGGAAATGAGGTTATTCAGTATAGGATGAGCCTTAAGTTCTGTAATGCACCCCCAAGTGCCTACAACAGTCATCCTTCGTAATACTGCTACAATTATTCTGCCCCTCGCTCCTCACCCCCTACCTCTTGGTGAGGTAAACGACGATTTTCGTAGATTGAAACTATTTGAATCTATTTTTTTTTTTAAGTGAAGGAGTTACCTTTTGTGAGGAAATTAAGTTCTAAAGTCCAGGAGAAACTCGAAAACCAAGCAGACTCGAAACACCCCTTTACACACCACTGTCCCTCGGGTAGAGAAAGTTTGATATTTCTTCATTTGAAGTGGCTGGCTGGGGTCGTGCTGTACCCGATCCAATCAGCTTAAGCTTTAGAACCATCCTTGGCACACAAGAACCAAGAAGAACCCAGGAGACCCAGATCCCACCTGGCGCCTTATTCTGCCCACTTTGGGGCAAGTAAGTGCTCATTAAGCTAAAGGATGGGCCGGCCAAGAAACTGAGACTCCAAGAGGTCACCACGACTATTTAAATGCTTTTCTCCTCTCTGGCTGTGTTTCCCAATATGTGTATGATGCCACTTCACTGTCTTAGGTCTTTCAAATTATGGCGTTTGAATTTCGCCCAACGCCCATAGCTTGTGACATGTGCTCTGAGCTTGGGCCAAATGTGTATCACGCAGTGAGGACCGGTGTACATTTCAGCTGTGACGATCCTGGCGAGAGGCAAGGTCCGAAGGAAAAGGCTGCAGCCACCACGCCCCGTGTCCCGAGCATCCAGGGCCCTCGCTGGCCAGTGTCCACGGATGGCCCACTCCCTGTGATCTGTCCTGACCGTGGACAGTGGGCCGGGGGGGGGAAAGCCGTGAGTCCACCTCCCACCGCTCGCCTTCGGGGACCGGCTGACTGGATGGCCATTAACCAGCAAAGCCACAGCAGCCATAAAATTAATTTCCTTCCTAATATATACAAGACTTTCTCTTGGAGGAGTATGGGCCGATTGGATCAAAGTGTGTAAGTGGTGTGCTTATGCTATCAGTTTCAACCCCTTAATGCCCTCCTGTCAAAACAAAATCCTCAAGAAAGGCTTTGAGGGGAATCACATGGGCATAATGGCTTTCCAAAAGAGAGCCCTAAGTACTTGGTAACATATACAGAGCCAACTATTAGATCGGCTGGTGTAATTGTCCTTATATTTTAATGTAAACACGCGTATATTAGCTGGGCGCTTCATCCCTCAGCAGACACGGAGGGGCAGGGCAGGCGAGGGGGGTGGGAAGGGAGGGTGGCTTTTGTGGGAACGTCAGCCAGGCGGGGCCGTGGAGGGGAGGTCAGGGGGCGTGGGAAGGGAGGGGACTCCAAAGAGGGAGGCAGAGGAGGCCGATCTGGCTTTTATTAATAACACGAATGCCTGGCTCCTGGGTGGTACTTTGAGCTTTTGTTTTTTTTCCCAGAGAATGTTCCAGTCTCGGTTTTGCTTTGCGCTGGAGGCAACCTCTGCCAGGCAGACTGGGGAGGGAGGGCCCACTTCATGGATGGGGAAACCGAGGCTCACGGAAGGGTTTTCTAATCTGGCAGGAAGTTGATACACGCTCAGGGAGTCGCTTGAAGGGGTTCTTCACAAAGGTGTAGGCTGGGTTATAGGAACCAAGGGTGGAGAATCTCGAGGGTAACAAGGACCGGGAGATCGTTGCCACCTTCAGACCCGCTGGGACAGGTGACATACAGGTTTCCACACTGTCTAGAAAAAGCTGCAACCCATGGTGGAAGAATGCAGGCAGCCACTGCCTAACCCACGAAGGGCCGGCACCGAGGAAGCCAGGGGTATTAATGCATCCATCTCTCTCCTCCCGCCCTCTCCGATCGGTCTCCCATCGGCAAAGTCCAACAGGAAGCCAGAGGCCGGAGGAGTCTGGATTTGAGGCACAGCCTCTTAAAGCACAGACAGCAAAGAACGGTAGATGGCAAATAAAGAATTTCCATTTCAAGGTTCAGAGAGACAATTGGGAGGCATCCTCAGCCTTTCTGCTCCCCAGCCTGGTTCTTCCCTAACAGTGAGTGACAGCTACCAGGGGAGGAATCAGCCCATCCTTCTCAAAGGCAAACTTCCGAAGGCTGGGGACAGGCTAGATTTCATGACACCCAGCGGGTCGGAAGGCAGGATTTGGAAACCGTTTGAAAGTTTCAAACCCTGGCTTCGTTTTACAAATCCGCCAGTGCCGGGGCCCTGAGATTTCTCTGCAGGGAGGGAGCCTGTTTTCGCCAAGTGAACATAGATAAGAGGTGGGGTGCCTGAAGCCTGGGTAATAATAGAATGACAGCTGATGATTCATCGGTGCTCTTCACCGTCGGTGGATAGTACGCTGTCCAGCCTTCCCTCCTGTGCTTGGACAGCATCACCGCCCTCACCCCGGGATGGCCTGCCGGGATGGAATTCCTGGAGCCCTCTCTTTACCTAGCTTGTTTGCAGCCGGCTGCCCTGAATGCACGCGTCCACGTGACACGTGGCGTGCCACAGGGTCCCTTGCATCGGCTCATCTCATCTTTATGTCCTCACCAGGAGACCTACGATAGCATCTGCATTTTGCAGGCCGACCCTGAGGCTTGGCTCGGGATCGCAGAGAGGCAGTGTGGGGCGATGGTTAGAACAGCTAGAGAAGCCGGTGGCCTAGATTCAAATCTCATCCCCGCTGCTTATCAACCATGGGAGCTCAGACAAGTCACGTGGCCTCTCTGTGCCTCAGTTTCCTCATCTGTAAACGGGGGATGCTAATGGTGTCCACCTCACAAGGTCCTCGCAAAGATCAAAGCAAGGACTTTGAAGAGTGCCTGCCTCGTAGCAAATTCTGTCTTGAGTGGTGGCTCAGAGAATGTTCTCTGCTCAAACTAAAGAAATGGCCCAAGGTCACAGAGCCAGAAAGTGGCAGTGCTGGTTGGTGTTCACACCCGCATCCCAAAGCAGATCCTGGAACCAGTGTGGAGCTGGACTGGGTACCATTTTGCCACAGCCAACTTTAATTTTTTAGGACTTTTGGGAACCAGTCGTGACATGCAGCCGGTATTAAGGAATTAAATTATATAGGTTCACAGTTAAATGAATCATGCTAAAAGCAAAGGCAATAAATACTTAAAAGTGATCACTCCCCACGTTCCTAGGTCATTTATACGCTGTGTGGAAAAAAACCCTCCATAGGGGGGTGTTACTGAGCATGGCTTCCTACCTGTGCCAGCCACGGTGGCAGTCTTTAACACGGAACTCAGCAAATGCTACAAATCAGGGCTCCCCACCTAGACACGTGGAGTACATCACAGCCTGGAACCTTTGGGGAGCGTGAGGGGGTGGGCCTCTGTCCCTGACATCACTTCCTGCCTGATAAAAGGACACTGGAATTAGTGGGGGGAGCTTACAACGGGCTCGATCCATGCCTCCGACGACGTCTGGCTGTTGGGGCCGGCGTTTGAAATGTCTCTTGGGAGGCAAGGGTCATGGGTGGGGTCGGGGAGGTGGTTCATTCCTGGGCACTGCCACCGTCTCTCTCTCTCTCTCTCAGCATCCTGCCCCCGCTTCGGGCAAATTCCTCGCCCGGCGATAAGCGTGGCTCCATCTCAGCGTTTTCCCATCGTGCTGACAGTTTTAAACCAATAGATTTATGAACTTTTAAGTAATAGAAATATTTAAGGCAGACCTATTTGTCTTATCTGCAAAGACAAGAGCGCCGCTCTTCAGACGGGGGCGGGGGGAAGCGCACACTCGTAAAAGGGAGTGATGGTGTTGGCCACGGCCCGCCGGGGTGAGAGGCAGGGTCCCCTCACTGCCCAGACACCACCCTTGGCTGCTGCCCAGCTCCTGCCAGGCCTGGTTCACCGGCCTTCCCGCCGATTCCGAATGTCAGAAATTCTCCCCATCACTCTCTTTCTTTCCAAGGCAGTTGGAGTCCGTTTCTCCCGTTGCTTCCAAACACCCCAGCGAGCACAACGATGGTGAGGGAGGTGACGACCCCCGCGAGGGCTAACGTTTACGAAGCATCTGCTCTGTGGACAGCTCTGCGCTAGGGGCTTGGGACACATGATTCTGTTCAACGCCCTGGGAACCCCAGGAGGTGAACAGGGAGGCTGGGGGTTGGGGAGGAGGGAGAAAACCTAGGTGTTGTGGGATCTGAGGCTTATTTGATTAAGAAAAAAGATGAAAGTTACCATTTTTTGCAAAAATCATATATCCTGTGAAAACATCGCCGGCGTGGTGAGGGGGCCTGTGAGAGTGAGGGGCTCTAATATTCATGATGTCTGTTACAGACGAGGAAACGGAGGCCCCCAAGGGTGAAGCGACTTGTTCAAGGTCAAATGGTGGAGGCGGGATTTAAACCCAGGCCTGACTCCAGAGACTTTGCTCTTAATCGTGGCTCCTTCTCACTTCGTAGGGCTTCTGCCATCTTGCCTTGGCCACCCGGCTGGCTTCTTCTCACCGTTTTTCCGACAGCTACCCTCTGGACCAGTAACCCTGCTCAGCCTCACTCCTGTCTTTGCTGGCGCTATATTCCCACAAAATTTACTGGCCGTGGGTGCTCCCCTTCTGCACCCACACGAATCAGTGTGGTGATTGGATAACTGGGTACCACGGCCTTGCCAAGCTGACACATCAAACTGACCTGAGGCCTGAGAGGGAAAGCAGGGGATAGTGGTTAGCAGGGGCTGATGAGCGCTGTGGCCAAGAAGAGGGGCTGCCTATCAGAGGCTTTGGAAGAGGGGTGCAGCCAGCAGGGAGGGTACTAGAAAGAACACTCCGTCCTCCCCATGTTCCCGCCCTGCCGTCTCCTGCTGGTGCCTCTTAGCCGGAGGGCAAGGGAGCCCACTGCTGCACCCACACTGGCCAGCTTCCCTGGCACAGAGTGGGGGGCACAAGGAGGAGACTGGATCTTGAGGGGCAGAAGGGAAACCTCCAGCACAGATAGTGAGGAGAGGGTGAGAATTGTCCACTGCAATCTGCGGGACGAGAAGTGGACCAGGGTGGAGAGAGACAGCAGAGGAGCATGGCAGCCAGAGCACAACCAGAGGGAAACCACCCACACGGGGGCTGGGGAGGAATGGCCAGAGGGTCAGAGGAAATCAGAAGAATCTAGAAGAAAGAGAGGGAACCAATGAAAGCTTCGTGAGCCCCAGCGAAAGCCTGAAGTGGGGATGAGTTTTACGGTTTAGAAGCGGACAGGCCAGTACAGGGCCAAGCCGCCAATGATGGCAGAGCCAACAGCGTCTCGGCTGCCCGGGTTTGGATCTTGGTTCTCCCACGGAGGAAGGAGATGGCCCCGGGCCAATGACCGACCTTTCCTGTGTCTCCGTTTCTCCACAGAGAGACCATGGGGACAATGACCATGCTGATGTCAGAGCTGGTGAGACGTTTGGACGATTCTATGCACATCCGAGCGCTTAGAAAAAGTGCCTGGAGCGGTAAGCGCCGGGGAAGGGTCGGTAACTAATATCAACCCATCGGGTCTGTGGGATCAGCATGCGTGATGCCAGGTGCTTCATTTCGGGCCGACATTCCATCCCCTCCCCTCCAAAACTACGAAAACTCCTGGGCTCCTCGTGAAGAGAGCTGATAGCCACACAGCTTGGGGTGCTTTCAAAAAGCCGGGAGGGACATACCTTACGGTTCTTAGCAGACACGGCTGGGGGTCAGTAATGGATACCTACCGTGTGAGTGAGAGGAAACAGCTCCTACCAGACACCCCGATGCCGCGTATGTTTATTAAAAATGTGTTCCCCATCACCGCGATTCTGCACACATTAAAACGCTGTCTTCACTTCAACGGGGCTCGCAACACGAGGCTGCCGTGTGATGTACGGGCTTCCTGCCTGCTCGTGGCTTCTTTTGTTTGGGGTTCTTTGTTCCCCGCCTTGTAGGTAGGTAGGTAGTTAGTGGCTTACGCACGCAAAGCACTAGACATTGGGTCACAAAATTGGGGACCTCAGAGTTAGAAAGCGCCTCTAGGGAGGAGGCGAGTGGCGTGTTGTAGAGAATGAACACAATTGTTAGAGCCAGGTGATGACCTAGCTCATAGGTGTCTTTCGCATTCATTAAGTCATTCGTATATTATTCATTCATTCATTCACTCATTCATTCATATATTCATTCATTTATTTTTTCAACAGGTATTTGTTGGCAGAGAGACCAAGGGTGGCCCTAAGATTGCTGACCCCACTGCTCATGCCCTTCATAACCCTCTTGAGCATGGGTGTGACCTGTGACTCTCTTCTAGTCCATAGGACACGCCAACGATGAAAGCCAGTGCTCAGTTAGTTGATTCTTGAGTTTGTCGAAAGGGATATTATTTTGGGTGGGCCTGAACTCATCAGGTGAAAGCATTCATAACAAGGACTGGACCCACCCTGAGGTCAGACTTACTCTTTCCTGCTGACCTTTAAGAAGAAAGCTGTCATAACTTAAAAAACAACAAAGAAATGAATTCTTCCAACCACCTGAATGAGTTAAGAAGCACATTCTTCCCCAGTCGTGCCTCCAGATGAGAGCGTAGCCCAGCTGACACCTGATTGCAGCCTCGTGAGAGCTGGGTAGAGGATCCAACTAAGCAGAACAGACTTCTGACCCACAAATGTATATTGTTTTAAGATTCTACATTTGTAGTAACTTGTTATGAAGCAGTAGAAAACTAGTGCTATCACTTACTATGTGTCAGATGCTATAAAAGACGTTGGGGATAAAATAATACACAGAACAGTCTCTAGCTCATGTTCTCATTTGTGTCCAGTCTAGGACCATGCCAGGTGCAGAGGAGATACTCAAATACAGCTGGTAGATTGGCTGTAGACTTGGATAGTCAATTC
Source organism: Macroglossus sobrinus (assembly GCA_004027375.1). Classification (NCBI taxonomy): domain Eukaryota; kingdom Metazoa; phylum Chordata; class Mammalia; order Chiroptera; family Pteropodidae; genus Macroglossus; species Macroglossus sobrinus. The sequence continues at coordinate 129,013 of PVKZ01003328.1, read as the reverse complement.
ATTTTTTTAATATGTGACCTGAAGCATGTCTGTTTCTCCAGGTGACAAATGGAGACAAGAAAATTTGCGTGAGGTGGACATTGTGAGTGTGCTTTGAAAATCTAAATTGCTGAGCAAATGTAAGTTATTACAGTATTTTAATTGAATTGATTGTTTTTCTCTGGCCTTACACGTTGTACTCAAGCACATTAAATATTATTATCCCTTGTTTACAGATTAAATATAGGACAGACTACGTGTGTCTACCCCCAATATCTATTTTTTTTCTCTTTCCTGGGTAATAAAGACTCTAATTTTTAGCAAGGCACATGGCTATCCAGAATAAATACTATATTTCTCAGTCTCCCTGGCATAAAGATTGGCTATATGTCCAGGTTTTGACCAACAAATAAAAGTAGAAATATTATGTGGCACATTGGAGAACTAACTATCCACAAGGGATGGGGCTATCAGATAAAATAAGAACTGTGTGATAGATGACCATAGATATAGATAGATGATATAGGTATAGATAGATATATAGATATAGATATACATCTCAAAGTCTTATGTGAAAATATTTATCCAAAATTCAGATTTACCCTATATTTTATCCAGTTGGGTATCCTATAGTTTTATTTGCTAAATCTGGCACCCTATTAAGAGAGGCAGTAGCCCCTTCTCCTCCTTTCTCTATGTTGCTGCTTGCAGTGTGATGGCTGGAACGCCAGCAGCCATTCTGGGCCATGAGGATGAGGCCACACTTTGGTGATGGTGGAATATTGAACTGAGAGGAGCTTGAGTTCTTTGGGATGTTCGAGTAGAACAGCCAGGCCAGTCCTACACTGACCACCTCTGGGCTTTTTTTACATGAGAGAAAAAAATATACATCTTTTTTGTTTAAGCTGTAGTTATTTGTGTGTTTCTATTTCATGTAGCAGAACCTAACCCAAATTTTTACAAGGCCCCTCCAATAATCAACAAGAACTAAAGTAGGTATTTCTCCTATTTATTGAATAATAATAATTCTTTATATCAGTTTGATGTATATCAGGCACTGTATTAGACCCTTTGCAAATATTGTCTCTAAACAGTACAAGAATTTCAGGAGGAAGATATTATTATCTTTGCTTTGCAGATACGTAAACTCAAGCACAGAGAGGTAAAGTAACTTTCCCGAAGACACACAGCCCATAGTAGCAGAATTAAGATTTGAACCCCATGTCTGACTGAATTCAAAAGTCCTTTCCCTCCACTTATAAAAACTAGATATTTTTCCAAACTGTTTTTTGCTACCTTTCTTTGAACCTTCATTTTCTTTATGTCAGGGTCCAAGGGAGACAAAAGAAGGATTTCCTCAGCCTGAGTCTCATAATCACTGAGTTTAATTACCAACTTCTAAACATCACAAAGCAATCCCTCAAAACTGGCATTATTTGTCCATACCTGAGAAAGGCTGGGCTTATCAGTGAGCTTTGCTGTCAGAGAGAACGAGAGTTGTCCACAAGAGTTGTCCATTAGTCGTGTGTCCTTGTTTCACAGATGGGGCTGTGCGATGGAGAGAGAGTCAAGGAGTCTGCCTGAATTAAGACAGTGAGCCAGTGACAAAGAGGAACACAAACTCAGACGTCCCCACCCCACCCAGAGCCTTCTTACCACACAGAGCTTCCTCCTGGAGGGAAAACTAAGAAGGCAAGAGACATCTGTAACTGGGGAGGGGCCAGAACAAGAAAAGGGAGGAGGGTGACAATACACCCACCTGCTCATGACCTCTGACATCAGAGCCTTCACCTTGGCAGACCAAAAGCTGAAGTGCCCACCCCAGGAGAGGGACCTGGGCCCATGTGTTGCATCTGCGGTTCCACCAAGCCCTTGGTTTGGAAATGAGACACGTGTCCCTGGTTCAGAGACATCGAAGGGGAAAGAGGTTGTTTTGTTTTTGGCCGTACTGCCAGCACCCAGATGGTCCTGGCACACGGCAGAGGCTCAAAAAGCAAACCACTGAATGATAAAATGAATGAAATATCCGAAACCTATATTATGGTCTCTGATCAAGCATCCAAAACTTCCTGCTATACATGATGAAACTGAAGTTGAGGGAGAAAACCATTGATAACAATGACAAAAATACTACTACTACTACTACTACTACTACTACTAATAATAATAATAATAATAACAACAACAACCACCACTTATCTTGCACCTACTGTGCGTCAGTCACTATGTTCAGCATCCTCGCACATTTAATTTAAATTCACAACGCGCCCATGATGGAGCTTCTATACCCACCTATTTCACAGATGGGGAGAGGGAGGCTCAGAGAAGTCACTTGCCCAGGGTCATGCAGTGAGGAGGTGTGGGGTTTGGAGTCCAGCTGGCCCCCAGGCTCTGCACCTCGTCTGCGTGATCAGTTGCCTCTGTGTCTCACTGGTGATGGGGTTTTTTTCCTTAATAAATAAAGTCTAAGCTTTGGCTTTGAAGACATCACTGAGCACGAGGCTTTCTGCTGAGTGCTGGGTATGACTTTTTCTCAAGATGCCCCCAGAGAGCCAAAGATGGCGAAAACATCATCCCTCCAACGGAAGGATGCCCCGGGACCTCACCCACCTACTGACAGAGCTCCCTGCTTGTCCCACCCTAACTCGGATGAGGCTGTGTCCCAGGCAACACAGACCCCGGGCACCCCGAACGTGAGGTCAGGGGTCACGCCTTCATGCCCCGATACCCCCCACATCGCAGCTTCCCACAGTAGGTGCACGGTACACGTTTGCTGACGGACCGCTGATTGATCTGATTCTGTAAAGTGCCTCGCTCAGCCACATGAGCCCAGAGAGCCTTAATAAAGGCTTTTTGAAGATGATAAGAAACAGAGCTGCCTTGTTAAGATTCCGGGGGCCTCAGATTCTTCTTCAGCGGCAATATCTTTCTTTCTTTCTTTCTTTTTTTTTTTTCCTTTTTTAAGTGCTGGCAGATAAAGCCTGCCGACTGTCCAGTGGGTGACACTGGAGAAAGAGCTCTGGGACTTTTTTGATTTTTAAAGGAATACATTAAAAGCAGTGCACGACATTAAAATCTTCTGGGTTCTAGCTGGGGTTGATGGCGGATTGGCAGAGTTGCCTCCTTTCCTGGTCAATGAAAGCACCGTTAGGATGAGTCTGGCGAGAAGGACTTTGCAAAGGTGGAAACAGCTCTGGGATGGCATTCAGGGGGTTGGGGTCTGATTCAGCTCCGCCACCACCAGCTGCAGGTACCGAATACGCCCTTTCACATTTCCAAGCCTCAGTTTCCCCAGTTGCAAAGCCAACGGTGAAAATAAGTGTTCTCCAGAGCCCTCTGCATCCCTAACTTCCTGAGTTTAGAGACTGACTTAGAGTGGGATTAGGCTTCTCAATGCTCAAGCACAGGATGGGAGGGGAGAGAGCCAGGGAGGGATGCTGTTCCCACGGATGTGGATGATGCTGCCTGGGTGTCCAGGAGGGCTGCTGGCCCGGAGAACATCAGAAAGATGCCTCTTCCTGTCCTTAACCCCTACCCACAGTTCCTAACAGAGGACACTCCTCAGAGAGAGCTCTTCTTCACAGGGCTCACCTCCCGGAGTCCCCATGTTATATCTGGGTGGACTCAGCCCCTTCCAGAGAGAGAAAGAGAGAGAGAGAGGGGGGGGGGAGCAGAGACAGAGAAAGGCAGAGAGATAAAGAAGGAAAGAGAGATAGAGAAAGGAAAGGAGAGAAGGGAAAGGGTGGGGAGAGCAGGGAGAGAGGAGAGAGGGGGGAGAGGAAGACAGACGGAAGCGACAGAGACAGAGAGAGACAAAGAGAAAGAGAAGGTACTGAGCAAAGGTTTTGAATTTTCTCTATGAGTTTCTTTGAAAATCTGAAAAAAAGCTACGAATTTTCTCCTTTGGAAAAATACACATATGCACAAAACTTTGCACCTAACTTTAGGGTGAGGAACCCCTAAAAAAAGTATATATATATATGTTCATATATACATACATATGTATATGTGTGTGTGTGTATATATATAATTTACTTATTTATATATGTGCTGGCCTTGTTGAAGAACAAGGAGGAGAAAAAGGGGAAGGAAGAAACATTAAGAAATAAATCATTCTAATCCAAGTAAAAACAAGGAGGCTTCTGGTTTAGAATGTGGTTCTAGAACTTTAGAGACCGGATGTGAATCTCATCTCTGCTCCTTCCCAGCTGTGTAATCTTGGAAGGCAACTGAGATGTCCTCAGCTCCGGTTTCCAGCTGGGGGTGATTCTATCCTTCGGGATATATCATCCTGTGTCCCGCACTGGAACACGGTGTTCTCTGCCCTTCGAAGCGGCTTTACTCAGGGAGCATTTCCCCTGGAGGCCCCACCTTTGCCTGGAGCTGCCTTAGGGTTAGTAGACCAGAGGCTGGGATGAGGTGAGTGTCCTCTGTACTCAAAGCATGTTCCCTGGACCCCCGGCAACAGCATCACCTGGAAGCTTGTTAGAAAGGCAGAGTCTCGGGTCCTACCTCAGACTTACAGAATCAGCATCTACATTTCAGCACAGTTCCCAGGTGGCTCCTACACACGTGCGAATGCCAGTTCCAGGAGGGCTGGAAAAGCATCGGACGGCGCCCGTAACCGTGCTACCCAGAATGTGCGAAGCACCTGAGCCCTGATGTCCCTTTCTCTGCTTCTCTTCGCCCTCTCGAGACGAAGGTTTCAGCACTCATCCCTTTCCCAATAGCCGACTCTGTCCCCCACCCCCGCCCCCTAAATCCCGGCAGCCAGGTTAAAGTTGTCACCAGGTACGTATAAAGCCAGCAATCACTCGGCACGCCTGTAATGGGAAGAAGCTGCCGGCCAAGATCCCAGGGTAACACGCTGGGAAAAACCCAGATCTCAGCATGGGGTGCGGGTGGGCCATTTGCCATGACATCCCTCTGCCTGTAACATGAAGCATGAGTTGAACACAGAAAAAAAATCAGTAACAGCAACAACAATTATCACTTCCTAAGTCTTACCATGTGTGGGACACCACACAGGGGCTTGGACTGCATTATCTCATTTGCCTGCACGACAATCCCTTGGCCATTTCACGGCTAAGAACAACTGAGGCACAGAGAGGTTGAGTAGCTTACTCGAGGTCACACAGCCGGTAGGTAGAAAAAAAGCACAAACCAAATAGACCTTAGCTCAGATCATCCCAAATGGGGGCCATGGGCAGAGCTGGCTTGAACAATGTCCAAATGTTCTTTGGACTGACATTGAGAAATGTCACCTGTAACCTGGGTCTCTGGGTTCTCTTGGAAAATCAGAATGCTTTGGGCACTGCAGGCTGCTGGCAGAAGGGAGTGATGGGACACGCATTTTTCCAGGTAAAGAGGTCCCCACCACGTATGTTATGACCTTACTGAACACTATACTAATAACGATAATGACAATAATAGCCGACGTTACTTGAGTGCTCCCTACATACTCAGCACAATGCTATGAGGTGAAAACAACGGGCAGATCGTGCCCTCAGGGGCTGAGGGATCCACAGAGCTCATCTCACATCAGCCTCAATTCCCCCAGGCACGAGCCGCTCACTGTCCACGGAAGCTGTCCTTTCCGTGACGCCACCTGGATTCCTTAAGATGCTTCTTTCCTTAGAAGCCAGCCCTGCCCACTCTATTTCCACCTGGGGACTGGGCCACATGGAGTCAGCCCACAGTGTCTCCCCTGTGTCACCTTTTGGAGACTTGAGGGCCATTCCATGTCTCCTGGAGTTCCCTATGAAGGTTCCTTATTGGGGGGGGGAGGTGTGCTGGGTTCCGAGGAGAGGCGGGAGAGAGGGGCTCCTTGATGGCCTGTGGTTACTAGCTCTCCTATCAGGTCCCAGGGGACTCGTCACCTCAGATCAGCAGGCCAGGCTGACCTGTGCCACTCGCCACCCTTCCTGGCAGGACAGGCTTGCAGAGGGGAGCCTGGCAGCTCCCAGGGCCCAGTCCTCTCATGCTCTCTATGATCCACCCCCCTTTCCCTTTCTTCATCCTGCTCCTTCAGTCATGAAAACCTATCTCCCCCTCTCTCTCGTTCCTCTCAGCTCTCTAGACCTCCCTTTTCTGCTATGATTCCTACTTGCTCCTCCTCTCCCCCATGGACACTGTGCCATCCATGTCTACAGGCTCCCTTTAAATCACATTTTAATTGAAGTCCTTCCCTTTCTCATCCCTACTTTTCTTTCCTCTCCACTGCATACATTTCCCCCGACCTCATCTAGCTAGTAGACCAGCAGTATCAGCTTGGCAATTTCTCTCTGAAAGCCCCCTCTCTTTTAAATGAACCTATAGACTTTTAATAATGAAGTTTTGATAAAAAAAGAAAAATCATCCCTAGGATGTCCTTGGCCTTGTCCTCTCACTCAGCACAACCCACCTGTGATCTCATTCCCTAATGTGGTTTACAATGTGGTTGCCAGAATGTCGCCAATTCTTACGTCGGTGTCTCCAGCCCCAACCTGTCCCCAGGACTACACTCTTAACACCAAACTCCTGGCCGGACAAATCTCCATCTTAACACCTGTGTCCATCTTGGCCCACCTGGCCCCAAACTATACTGTCACTCTCCCAAACCTGGCCCCACCCTCTTTACCTTCAGCCCATGAAAGACACCAGCTTCCACCCAGCTGTTGGAACCAGGCACCTGGTGTCACACCCTTTCTCTTCCTCCTCCCCCATGTCTAGTTAGACATTGGGTCCTACCACAGCCTTTTCTAGACATGGCCCAAACAAATCCCACCTCTACTGATGCCATGGTGACAACTGCTGAATGAATGAATGAATTCTAACCTGATGCATCGAGGTGCTCAGCATCTCCCGTGGGAACTACTTAGAACGTCTCCACTAAGTCTCCCAGCCTCCTCTCTAGCTCTTCCAGTCTATCCTCCATGCTGCCACCACAGCCATCTCCGAAACATGCAGATCTGAGTGTGTCCCTCCCCTGCTCAAACACCTTCAATGGCTCCCCATTGCCTCCAAGCTGCTCAATGGGGACATCGAGATGTGCATCCTCTGATGTTCACCTTCTGTCCCAGCATCAGTGGGTCCTCTCTGCCCAGACTTCAACTCCAACGTACGCACTGAATCACCTGCAATTTTCTACTCATCTGTGCTTTCGCTCATGCTATCTTACCTGGCTGGAATACCTTTCCCTCTTCCCTTTGTCCAGGCGATTCCAACATATTCTTAAGAATTTCCCGAAGCATCTATAATTCACCTGCTTTTACATGATCCAGGTCATTCTCTTTCCCTCTCTTACAGTGATGCAGCTTTAAGACCCATCAGTGTTAGCGCTGGCACCAGGCAGAGAAATCATCATTTAATAGTAGCTATTTTGATTCTGTTACGTTGTGTTCCGTTTTTCTCCATTATAAATGGTGCCGAATATTTCTGGGTATAAATATATGTATTGCCCCACACTTAGAATTATTTTCTTGGGCTAGATTCTTGAAAACAGGATCGTTATAGAAAAGTATGTCTTCGATTAGATAGTTTGCCAAATGGATTTTCCAAACGGGCAGGCCCACCTGCACTGTAAGAGAGTATATAGTATATATGGTCAGTTCTAGAATCCGGCCTCCCACCTGGGTCTCTCCAGGGTGGAGAGAGAATAGTGCAATGTGCTGTTGGCAGCAGAGCCGAGATGCTATTTAGAAATAATAAACTCACTGGAAGAAGGAAACGGATCTTCGTTTAGAGTGAGTCAAAAGATTTAAACCTGGAACCTGAGGAACCTCGAGAAGCATAATGAGAAGGAAGATGTCTAAAGACCTAATTGAGTGACTGCTCGGATCCATAATTTGAGGAAAAGAAGATCAATTTTATTGCACAAAATGGATGCGTGTCAAGGGGTGCTTTAGGTGAGAGCAGAAGATCTGATTTGTTGGGTGTCACATTTCCTTCAGGTTCATGGTTTGGGGTTTCTGGCAGCCCCTCAATTCCCCCCGCCCCATCCCACCAGCTTCATATCGTTTGAATTCACTTACCCAGAGTGAAATCCAACTGCAAGTAAAAAGAGACTTTAAAAAGCTTATTTTTAAAATCCTCGTAAGGTGTTTTGGACATCAAATCGCTCTTAAAAACCACGGCAGTACTTTCATGAGTTAAGTGTAAATGATTCTGAAACATATGGATTACATTTTCCTCGAATTCCTCCTGGTTTTAAAAGTGAAAGGCAGAGGAGGCAGAGAAACCGTAGATTGCCCAGGCCATGGGGAGATTCAGTTCTCGGGTGAACACAGAGGACTGTGGGGCTGGGGGGCGGGGCGAAGCTGCCGGGTTTCTGGGGAGGATGATGTTAGGAAGTGTGCAGAGAAGGACCGTGCTGTTTAAATCCTAAAGCGATCTTTGATTTGGGGTTCTCTGGTGTGAGTGTAAGGATGCAAAGCTTCAGTGTCCGAGCTCTGATGAGTGAATCGAAATTTTGTCAATTGCTATTTGGAACAGATTCCAAGGCTACATTCCAAGGGCCTGGAGTCCTTCTGACTCCGAATTTCTGTGTCGGGGACCCTGGAATATGTATTTTTTTTTATGGCGCCCCAGCCACCAGGTTGGGTTAATTCCTAGTCTGGATCAGGATTTCTCAACCTTGGCTCTATTGACATTTGGGGAGCGGATAATTAATTCTTTGTTGTACGGGGCTGACCAGTATATAGGAGGATGTTGTATAGCATCCGTGGCCTCTACCCACTAGATGTCATAGCACCCCCGACCCAAGTCACTGAAATGAAAACTGTCTCCAGGAACTGCCAAATGTCCCCTGGAGACGGAGGAGCAAAACAGCCCTGGGGCAGGTTACTTTAAAGTGGTCAGCCAATCAGAGGATGTGCAATGATTTGCTGGTGTGTGTGCACATATGTGTGTCTCCGTTGGGTGTGAGTTGTAGGGGCGTCTGCACATAAAAACACACTGGGAAGTTAGGAAAGCAGGGTAATACCATGTGTTTTGTGTTTTGGTGCCTCCCACTTCCTTTGATAGTCCTTCAATGTTCACACCTCCTATGTGTGCAGATGGCTATCCGTATTATAGAATTACATTTCCCCACCTTTGCCCTGGCTTCCTGGCTGTGGGATGAACATCTCACCCCTTGCCTTTTACCATGTGATCTGCTTTGGCCAATGGGATGCTCGGGGATGTGGGTAAAGCAAGGGCTTTTAGATGGGCCAGCTTAGTCGGGCTTGTTTCTGCTGAGAGAAGGTATACCCTAAGTAGCTGCTTCCCTTTCAGGGTGGGCCTCTAGAATGAGCCCAGGTAGAGTCCAACCGAAGTCCGAAGCCCAGCCTGGACCAGCCAAGGCCAGCTTGGATCAGCCAAGCCACAGCCAACTTGTAAACAAACCCACAAGCATGAAAATAAACGTTTGTTGTTGTACACTTCTGGGATTCTGAAGGTGTTTGTAACAAAGAAAATAACAAAAAACCCAGATTAAGGCAATATGTGGAAGTACTCCAGAGTTTACACCAGAAGACAGTCTGACACAGTAGCTAAGAGTTTGGGTGGAAGCCAGAAAGATCAAGTCTCAATTCCAGTCCCGGTCTGCCCCATCCTAACAAGTTCCCCAACCATTCTGAGCTCCACTTCCTCATCCATTAAATAGATATACAAAATATTATGCAAACCTCAGTTTCCTTGCCTGTTAAATGGACTTGTACAATAGTATATGCTTCATAGATGTGTGAGGATTAAATGTGATAATGTGTGTAACTTGTTTAGCATTGTGCCTGGCACATGGTAAGCACACTATAAATGTGAGCTAATTTTATTTTGCTGAAGGCTTAAGAACGTGGAATGTATGTTCATTCTTCCTTCCTTCCTTCCTTCCTTCTTTCCTTCTTTCCTTCCTTCTTTCCTTCTTTCCTTCCTTCTTTCCTTCCTTTCTTCTTCCCTCCCTCCCTCCTTACCTTCCCCTTCCTTCCTTTCCCTTCCTTCCTTCCTCCCTCCCTCCCTCACTCCCTTCCTTCCCTTCCATTCTCCTTTCCTTCCTGCCCTCCTTTTCTTCCTTTCTCCCTCCTTTCCTCCTTTCCAAACACAAATATCTATCGAATGCCTACTATGCACAGAATTCTGTGCTTGGGCGGACAGGGTCTAGAGCCCAGGCGCCTCTGGGCTGTGGCATAGGATCCCACAAAGAGTTAATCCCCAGGTAACCAGGAACCAAATAAATTCTGCCCCGCCAAACACGGCCCAATCATCATTAGTCACGGCTTGTTGGACGGGAGGCTCCTCCCTGGCGCTTATCTCCCTGGCTTCTGTCCCCGGCCAGGCAGCCATATTTCATGTTCTGAAAACAGATGACCCCAGGGTCAGAGAAATGAAAGCCCCATTCAACAGGTCTGCCAGGGGCTCTGCAGGGAAGAAGGGTGAGGGTCAGTCCATCAGCCCTGTTCTAGCCAGGACAGGCCCAGAGCGTGTGCTTCTAGAGGCCCTTGGCGGGAGTCTCATTCTCCAACACCCGGGGTCAGGCCCGAGGATCAGGATCAGGGTGACAATTAGCCCAAGGCTTTGCCCTCTATAAAGCAGTCAGGCTGGGGGCGTGGCCTGGAGGCCATATTTGCATAGTGCCTCCCATGATGCTTCACTGCGGGCCTGTCCAGCTGGGTGATTCCAATTCCGGCCGTGGGGGAGGGCACTTTTCACTGGGAGTCATGCTCAGAGCGGTAGATGTGATCTCTGCCTTCCTGTAGCTTACTTTCCAAGGTGTGTGTCCAACTGACGCGCTAGGCACCACCATAAATGTTTTACTATTGGATGGAAAATAAACTAGGATTAGAGAAATATTTTAATTGTTCTCTTCATATCGGAAAAATAATCTGTAGGGCCCGCGAAAACCTATGAAATGTTGCCTACGTAGACAGAAAATGTTTAAATATTTAAAGTCACATCGAAAATAGTTTGTAATGTTGATATTATTAGGGCGGCAGGGAGAGTCCCATGAACGCCATCCTGCAGCCCTGAGTGAAAGGGATAAGCTGTAACTGTGGAAAGGATGAGCGGATGAGATGCCCTCGGATCCATGTGTGCTATGAAGGTAATCCAGAAGGGTGATATAAAATAGAGCAAAGGACAGAGAAATGACTTGAGGGGGAAATTACTTTTGTAAGGGGCTGTGGAGATTAGAGGTAAATAATGATAGTAATAAATCAATAGCAGCTACATTTGTTAAATGCATATTAAATGAGTTACATTGGGGGAAAGGCCTGGCATTTCAGAGGTACTCTCTAACTGTGAACTGGCATTATTATTATTATTGTGCTAAATAGTTTATAGATTTTATGGGTCGTTTATCTTAGTGTGGGTTTTCCCCAAAGCACATCTTGAACTATGGACATGGGTGTAGGTGGAGACAGGGGGGTGGGATAGACTGATGTTACCCAGAGACTAGCAACATCAAGAAGTGGCTGCTGCCCCTCGGCTGGAGAGAAATAGGAGGGGGAGGTGGCATTACCAGAAGGGAGAACCGTCTCTAACGAGCTGGGACCAGAGTGAAGTCTGCTTGGTAGGAGGAGGAGGGTGTCTGGGAGGAATTGGAGCCACAGAGGAGATCCAGGAATTGCTGCACATGCCACACCAAAGCAGAGAAACAGAGGGGGAGATACCCTGGATTATCCTCCCCTTCCTCCCCACAACGTCCCATTAAAGTTTCCCATTGGCCGAACCTACCCAGAGGGCAAAGGAGCCTGGGAAATGTAGTTTCCTGAAATGCGGAGCTAAGGGAAGAATGCGCACAAATCCAAAATCTTTTCCTCCCCTCCTGTCTTCCTTCCTCCATTTCCCTCCATCTCTCGCTCCTTCCCTCTCTTCTTTCCCTCCATGTCGCCATCCACAACAGTAAGCAAGAGAATACTGGTAAACAGAATGGTGAACCAGGAGGGTCACACGGTTTAGATCTGAGAGGACGTCCTTCTTTTAGCCGTCAGAGAAACAGGATGGTGGAAAGTCAACTGTCTGTGCTTCGGGCCCCAAAGATGAAGAGCTGGTTAAAAGGGCAGCCCGGCTCTCTTGAGACAAGAGCTTTCCTATGAGGTCCTGCAGAGCCCCCTTGTTCCAGCCAGCCTGGCTTTTCTCAAAGGACAGGTTTCTCTGATCTCTAAAGACGAATGAAGCCAGTTGGGGACTGGCGAGATTTGTCCTGCCTCAGACAGATTATTCCACGTGGGAGAAAGGGGTAGCTCAGGGTTCATCTCTAACAATTTTCCCTACAAAGGTGTCTTTCACTGGGTGAGTATTGAGAATAGGAAGTAATCGATAAACTAGAAAACACAATTTATGATACTTGGTTGGCTATTATTATAACAATGTAGTCACAATAATTATTATTGAATATAGAGAAAAATCTATTGTGTATACAGCACAGTAAGATACAGCTCTGTGTGTGTGTGTGTGTGTGTGTGTGTGTGAATGTGTGCTCGCGTGCACGCACGCGTGTGTTAACTGGGGGAGCCTGCCCTTTTTCGTTTATGATCAGCAATTGCAAACAGCTGCTGTAAATTATTTTGATTGCCAGCAACTTGCTGATTTGAGTCTGGCTGACATGCTGAACCATACTTTTCAGTGATGCTCAGTTTTTCTGAGTTTGAACCAACCGTGTATTTGCTCTTGCAAACAAATATTTATTGAGCACCTACTAAGCGCTAGGCATTGTCTTGTGCAGGAGATACAGCTGTGAGCCAGTGAGCCCTGCCCGAATGCCTGGCCTGGTGCAGCCGAGAGTCAAGTACAGTTTTTCTTCTTGGTTTGCGGTGACAAAACACACTTGGAGCTATGAAAAATGTCTTAATCATAGAAGGCCCAGAGGGAAGAGAGATTACGTAACTGAGTCTGCAGCTCTGGAGTCGCCAGCACACTTATTTCTGGAATACTGCTTTTGAAAATGCACGTTACTTGAAAACGCAAATAGCTCAATGCAGCGGAAGAGGCAGAATTTCCTCTTCTCGGTTCCGTAGACTACGTAAGGTCCGTTCTCATCTTTCGTTCCCTTTCGTGTGGAAGGATCTGGCCCCTGTAGCACGTGATTTGGTTGCCCTGCCCATCCTCCCCAGGTCTCTCTGCCACTGCTGGCTTCCTGAACGACCAGTGTTAGTTAATCTCTTATTCGCATACATGTGTACGGCAGGTCAGCCGGAGAATCTGTTCTCCACTATCCCTGGAACAGTGCCTTCGCAGAGGAAAGAGAGTGCTGGATGGATCTCACCGGCAGGTCAATGCTCTGGCCTGGAAATCAACTCATTGGCTAGAACTAGTTGCAGGAACGTGCTCAACCAGAAGGGGGCCGAGTGTAACCCTACAATACCTGGAAGGTGGACATGTGGAAGCCTTGGACAAATTATACTAACATTTTCTTTCTTTAAACGGCCATGGCAGATGTTTTATGCCCAGATACAAAGAAAATGAGCCAACCCAATACATGTCTTCCACTTATTAAAACTCAACCTACTGGACATTTCGTAGGCATTTTTTTTTTACTTTAAATTTTATAAAGTATTAACATTTGTTTTAACATGAAGTTTAGATCAATATTTGTGACCTCTGAAGCTCCTCCTTTGCTGCCCTAGGTTCTGTCAAACATATTAAAAGCCCAGGTTTTAAAGCTGGTTTTAAAGTTCATCGCTGGGCTTGCATCCTGGTTCCATCACCAATGAGGTGAGTGACTTTGGGTAAGTTAGTTTGCCTCTCTAAGCTTGCGTTCTCTCATCAGTTAAGTCCATGATAATACCTACCTGGCAAGATAATTTTGATGATAAAATTATATAATATAAATTAAAAATTATATAATATAAATTAAATAGATAATTAAAATTATAGTGCTAAGTAGCAAGAATGCGGGACTGTTTGTTACTGTGGCCAAATTAAGCCTATCCTGACTGATACAAAGATTATCAAATACTTCTGCACTAAATCACTTCTGTACTGATCCAGGTCCTCTTTGCCCCACCTCTAATTCTTGTCCTAGCTACAGCAAACTTCAAGCTTGTGCTTGTATGTTATTCATTTTCTACCCTTGGATTTGTCTGATGCATAACATGGGAATGTCTAAAGGTCACTCACACTTGCACAGTGCAGAAGGCTAGGGGGCGTGAGCCCCATGGGGCAACCCTCGACCAGAGGGCGATAGGAACTGAAGGATCAATGTTTCTCTCTTTCAGCCCCTGAAGGGACTATTCCAATAAGCATTTCAAATGGGTTCTTGGAAAGTTCCTGTGATTGGAACACTGGTTTACCCATAGCAGTGACCACCTCCATCACACATCCTTGCCTTGGCACCCCTTTAACCCCAGTGCACTCACCCCGGTCCCTCATTCCAGTGCCCATGGATCACGTGCTAAATAAATGGTTTGCAAGCCTTTGTCTCAGGCTCCGATTTTGGGGGCGAATGAATCATTGTAAAGACACTCGTTAAGGCCCTTCTCTAACTCTATCGATCACCCCACTCCCCAATTAGTGCTGTCTAGATATTTCGGCAGACAATCTCTGTGTTCAAACCCTTAAGGCCATCCCTTAGAATTCACGCCCCACGAGGCAAGAGATCTTGCTCATTGTGTCCACCGACATAACCACACGTTTCATAACACCGCATGGCACACAAGAGACACTCCGTAACTGTGAGACTGACGAACTCATCTAATTCTCCTTCACCTCTGTTTCTTTGCCGGGAAATAGTGGCTATAATATTATAATATGAAAATGAAACCAAAGCCATGAAAAGTGTGATCTTGGGCAAGGTGCTTGCTGTTGCTGTCCTTGTCTGCAAAACCAGCACGACAGAATCTGGGTCTTTGAGTGGTCATGAGGATGAAATGACGCAATACATGTTAGGAGCATGTAGTAAATGCTCAATAAGTGCTGGCCCTTCCTGCTCTGTCTCTTCTATTACTATCACCCCCATCACCACCACCATCAGCACCAACCACCACGCCTCATCTCGACGAGGGCAATTCTTGGGTATTCAGCAGGCACACAATAAGCCACCAGTTGACTCTGAATCTTATCAACAAAGAAACTGCCTCTTCCATCTTTCCCTCAAGAGAAACTTGGACCAATTGTCCAGGTGCATCCTGCAAGCTCTCTCTTAAGAACTGTCAGAGTGTGCCCCGGTGACCTCAATATCTGACTGGGTTCCTTGGGGCCAGGATTGGGGATTACGCTGTCACTCTCTGCCAGGCCTGACAGGTTGATTTGGATTTGGATAGGGGTGGGCTGGACAGAGAGAATCCTAGGGGTGTGGTGGTGAAGAGACCCTCTCCCTGGGCCCCAACATCTCTGTAAGCAGAGCTGGGGTCCGGAAGGGAATCCATCCTCCCCATTAGTGGCGAATCCTAAATGCTGCTCTGCAAAGAACATGCTGTCGCTGTACTCAGCCCAGTAAATGTAGGCCTTGGGAGCCAGACTTTTTTACAATGGGATAATTTGAGAGGTGGGACATCACCAGGCTGGCTCCAAACGTTTCCTCCGGGAGAGTTCAGCTCGAAAACCATCTTGCTCCAGGCTTGTTCAGCAATCCCTTATTTATGGTAACATGCATTACAGGAAATTTTTATATAAGGCATTAAAGTGCAGGCAATTTAGGACATTTGATCGTCTTACGTCTCCAGCCCCCACTCATGCGGCTCCCTCCGTCATCCCCCATTCCGTAGTCTTTGAATTTCAGCTGGATGCGAAGGCCGATAATAGCTAAATTACATTGCAAACAGGTGCGGGCCTCTTCTGCTCTGGACAGCTGCCACAGTTATGTGATTCCTCAGCTGGGGGCGTGCGGTTAGCCCGGCTTGTGAGGTTGGGGGTGGAGGTGAGGGTACTTGTCTCTTCTGCATCTCTTCACCCTCAGCCGCCGCCCCCCCCTCCCGCCCCTCTCGAGCCACTCTGGGCCCTTGGGAAGTGTATACAGATATCTCACCAGGCAGGCAGAATTCTCTCTGCTTTCTTTGTTCTGTGCTCCAATATGGTACCTATTTCTCTCAGCCCCATTAGAGAGGCATCAGTTACTTGGGGCAGCAGGGGATGCTACTAATCATCGTCGTAATAATAACATCAAGAAACAACCACCACCACAAATGTAGTCCCTGCTACCATTTTTTTTGTGTGTTCTCTACGCTCTCTCTTTATTCAAGTGTATCATTTCTGAAGTCATAATGGTTAAGGCTGCCACAGAACTTGGCGGTTCCAATTCTGACTCTGTTGCTTAGTAGCTGTGGAATCTTGGGCGAATGACTAAAGCACACTGTGCCTCGGTTTCTTCAGCTGTAAAATGGGGATGATAAGTGGACCCACTTTATAGGGCTGCGGACAGTTAGAATGGTAGCTATTGCTTTATTATTATGCTCCCTGGATTCTTACAAAAATGCCAACAAGAGTATTACAATGATCCCCATTTTACAGCTGGGGAAACTGAGGCATAGAGAGGTTGAGTCACTTGCCCAAAATCACAGGATGGAGAATGATTTTTTTATTCATTGGTTTGTCTTGTATAAATCAAGGGTGTTCATTCATACATTCAACAAGTGTTTTTTTTTTTTTTGAGTACCAATTATATGTCAGGCACTGTGTTGGGTTGGCCTGGAGTGGAACAAGAAAGACATGCTTGGGGCAGGGATGAGATGAAAATGGGAGAAAGAATCCCATAGGCGGAGGAACTAGGAACCAGAGGTGGCTGTGAGAATGTGGCTTCCGAGTCTACAGAAAAATTCTTACGATGGCCTGCGAGTCCTCACCACGTCTGGTAACTCATTTTGCATCACTCTCCCCAGCTCTCATGGCCACAGCTGTCTCCTGGCTGTACCCAAAAGCAAGCAAAACCTTCATATTTGCTGTTTCTCCTATCAGCTGGAATTCCTTCCTTCAGATAGCCCTTCTCTCTCATTCTCTCTCTCTCTCTCTCTCTCTCTCTCTCTCTCTCTCTCTCTCTCTCTCCCTCCCTCTCTCCCTCCCTCTCTCTCTCCCTCTCTCTCTCCCTCCTCCCCTCCCATGTGCTTTTTCCTCTTCTCTTCTTCATGGCATCAGTCACCACCTGACATATTTCTGTGTTTTGTTTTCTGTCTCCTACTTCTAGAATGTAAGCTCTATGAGAACAGACATGCTGTTTCTTTTGTTCCTTGCCACATCCCAACGCCCAGAGGAGTGTCTGGCATGTAGAGGGTACTCTGTGTTAGAAGGAAGGACTCTGGGATTATCTATCAGGTAGGAATGTTTATGGCTATAAGTAGTGACTTAAACCAAAAGGCTATTTACTGTTAACTAAAATAAGACCAGAGGTAAACAATCTAAGGCTGGTATAGCAGCTTAACAGTAGCACTGAAATCCTAGTCTCAGCCATTCTTATCCTGCTGGCTTTTATTCCTCATGATCTCAAAGTGGCTGCCACGACTTTATATTATCCACTAGTATCCCAATCAGGAAGAATGGGGCAGGAGCAAAATGTTCTTGAAAAGCTGTTTTTATTTTTAATCCTTTTCCAAAGGGGATGACAGTAATTCCCAGTTGCGAGGGAGACCATGAAAGACAGTATCTGGCACACCAGAACGGGCTAGCAATGATTTGTCTAGATAGCAAAGATTGGTCATCCATTGGGCCTGGGATTATTATTGGCCCAAACAAAATTGCTATCTTATTAACAAGGATGATGGGACAATGGGTGTTGGTGAAAAATGCTTGTTACAGATGCATTTTCAAGGATGTTTGAAAGAGTTTCAACTTTATTTTCTATACATCAGACTCCTAACCAAAGTAAAAAAAAAAAAAAAAAAAAAGCTGGCTTGGTCAACTGGTCGACCCACCCTTTGCCAGTCTTGTTCCTTTTTATTTAAAAAAAAGAAGTGGCTAAAAGCACAGGCTTGGAATTCAGGCCGACATACTTTTGAATCCCATTTGGGGCAAATGATTTCACTCAAGTGCAGCCAGACTTGGAGGAGAGTGAATTGTACTACCAGGAAGTTCTGAGAACATAATGGCAAAACGCCCTTGAAATGTATTTTGTGATTAAAATTATTTTGATACAGTCAATATGGAAAAACAGAATCCTGCCAATTTACTTACATGCATGTGTCAAAACATCTTATCCTTTTCCCAAATCCTTCATTAAAATTGAACTTCTAAAAACAATTTATTCTACTTAACACATGGTTTTAATTAAATGCCTGCTGTCACACCCGAGGACCCCAGGGGTAAGGAAATTCACATTGAAAATTAGAGACTTTCTAGGTCTAGGCCAAGTCCTCTGCGAAACAGAGATAATAAAACATGTCACACTGGATTTGGTGTATGAAAAAAGACAATATGTATAATGAAGTGCCAAGTATAGACTTTAGGGAGCAAAAAAAAATGGCAGACGTCTTTAGATGCTTGATTGCATGTAAGTACTTCCTGCAAGACAAAGCAAGCACCTGTTGCCACTCCTTTTATGCCTGTTTTAAATAAAGTTTCATGCCATGCCTAGCACAGAGAGGGCATTTCCTTAATCCCTGATTAAATGTATTTAGCAAGCGTGTCAACTGCCTGCTGTGTGCTCAGAACCTAGAAACTGGGTATGAGCAAGATCTCGGACACTAAGGCACCCATGGCTGGGGGCCAGTGGTTCCCAAAGTGAGATGTTTGAATGAGCAGCATCAACACGGCCTGGGATCTTGTTAGACATGCAAATTCTTGTGCATGGTTTAGATTTAATTATTTTGTTGGCGAACGGAAGGAATTTTCCAAATTTTGGACACATGAGTCATGCAGCTTTTTGCAGTTCTGTCGTTGGATGCTTCTCGAGTCCCAGTGGTTATAGCTGTGGTGTTAGCCTGCGTCTTATTTTTACATCCAAAACACTCAAGGGAACGGGTCTACGTGGCAACATCTCTGAGTTGTTTAGAATGCGTTTTCAACTTGAAAATGCTCAAGGAATAATTGGAAAAGAGCCTCAGATTTGATGTGTAGTTCATGCCATGGCGAAAAGTCCCATTTATAGGAACTCTATTAGACTAGTAATTGTTTGACGTGAGATTGAACTCTTTTGCCTTCACTTTTTGTGCTGTATTTAGAATGCAGCATTTAAACACACACACACACACACACACACACACACACACTTCAATAAATTGACTGGACACACAGAATCTTAAAAAAAAAAAAGTCAATTCGTGTCCTTTCCCTAAACTCTCGGATCAGAAACGTGTCAGGGAGGGGCCCAGGGCTCTGTGTTTTGACCCACTCTGGAGAGGCCAATGCAGGCTCATTTGAGAACACCGGCCCAGGGGGAGAGAGGCAAGTCGAAGAGAATCACAATTTACCGTGATGCGTACTGCTGTCCAGGTAAACCCAGGGGACTCTGGGAACAGAGAGGAGCTGTTAACTCGGGGAGTTCACAGAGGCGTTGAGACATGAAGTACATTATAAGGGATCGATAATGAAAAGTCCCCTTTCTCGGAACCAGGAGGATGAATTGAATGATCTCCCAAGTGACCGTTAACTCTGAGAGGAGTAAGTTATAGTGGCTGCTGGAGAGGATGGGCATGAACATTGGGTGAGTTATTACGAGGGTGTTTCATGGGGTCGCCCTTACTGGAGAGACCTAGAGAAGCCCAGCTCAGAGAAGCAGTGCCTCGGCACTGCACAGACCACTGGGACTGTTGGGCTATGTAGGGAGTGCCTGAATGTCATTAAAGTTGTGACAGACTGTGGCTTGACAGAGGGTTGAAGGTTTGGGGGCACCTACATGATGGTGTCTTAAGTGTGAGAACTTTGAAGGTGTAAATGAAAAATAGTTTTGCCCGTGGGTATGGAGAAACAAAAATAAGGATTCAGGTTAGAAGAAGTAAAAAAAAAAAAAAAAACTATTAATTTTACATGTTAAGAGAACACTTTCCAGGGGGAGAACAGGCTGGTAAAGTGTAGATTCTTATTTGCAAGGCTTAGGTACAGTCTCAAGGCCCCTGGAGCAGCCCAGCACCCTCTCGTCTGCAATGCCCCATAAATCCAGGAGGGCAAACAGAGTGACACGAGCTGTCAGATCTAAAATAAAATGCACGGTCACTTTGTTAGCCTAGGACAAAAAGAGAGAACACCTCTGCCCGTGAAACCACCATGCGCCATTGATTGTAAGCTCCATCCTGATTTCAGAGATAAGAAGATGAACTCCAGTCATTGTTCTCCTACCAGGGAGATCATCAGGAAAGTGTACTACCCCTCTGAGTCTAAGGACTTTGCTTTCATTATTATAGTTATAGATGTTTAGAGCTAAACAAGAGGCTACAGTGGGGTTTCTCACCTTCAGCACTACTGGATGATTCTTTTTGGTGGGGGGCTGGCCGTCTTGTGCACTGTAGGATGTTTAGCAGTGTCCCCGGCCTCTGCCCACTGGAGGCCACAAGCACAGACCCTTCCTTTACTGACAACAATCAAAATGAACAAATGGCATGGGGGGCGGGGCACAAAACTCACCCTCTGGTAAAAGCTTCTTGATTAAAGGCCTTCCGGATCAACTGTCCCCAAACCCCAGCCCCAACACTGAGGATGTGACGGATGGAGAAACTGAGGCCCAGACTGGGGCTGTAAATCGCTCTGAGTAACTTTTCTGAGTCCAACCCTGGAGACCTAGGCATTGTCACCCCTGGATGTTTCCTTCACATGCACGCATTCATTTACTCATCCAGTCATTCGTTCAAGGAATATTTCTACTGGGGAAATGAATATGTCTTTGTTCGGGCCCGCCCGTGTCTATTCTGGGGACATGAGTACAAGTCAAGTACAAGGGCGTGAGGACAACTGGTGTCAATGGGAAGTGACAGAAGCATGCGTGGGGAACCGAGGAAGGGAGACCAGAGGGGAAGGCAGGGTGGATTATCAGGCCAGTCACCACTGTGGACAGGTGGAGCTCAGTCCCACTGGGGGAACTCTGGGGACCAGTGCAGGACATGCATCAGAGTTACACTACCCAGGGGGCGAGGCAGCTGGGACTGTACACGCCCGTCCCCACAGTTCCTTGGTCGAGGCTGCTCCTCATCCGTGACCTTCATTCTGGCCTTCCACATGGGCAGATATGGACTTTAGTACCAGAGTAAATCCTGAGATCCCTAAACCCTGAAAGTCCTGAGGTGAAAAAAAATCAGTAGGAAGTAGGGCCTGCCTGACTAGAGGGGTAAGGGGACATGGAGGGGGCACCAACGTCCAATCAGGCATGGTCCTTGTTCTTAAGACACCCGTCATCCAGAGGGGGTGACAGACATCAGTCCCTCCACTAAATGAAAGCCACACAAATTGCAAGTGCCCCGAAGAACAGGTGTGTGCCTACGTGTGTGAGAAGCAGGGTAATTGAATTAGTCTGTCACCATAGAGGAAGTAACGTGCCCTGGGGAAGTAATGTATGAGCTGGCATTAAAAGACAAAGGGAGGAGGAGGCAGAGTGACAGCATGCGCAAAGTCCCTGTGGCAGAAGACAGTGAGCACAGCATGTTAGAGGGACTGAACAAGGAGGGAGGAGGTCCGGGGCTGGAAAACAAGGATGAGAGTTGCTCTGGCTGAGGTTAGGGCCGGAGGGGTCTGCAGAGGCCAAAGCTCGTGGCGATGTTAAGAAGTCAGGAGCCATAGGGAGCCATTGAGCATTTTAGGAAGAGAGGGGACACGTCCAGATCTGAACTTCGAGATGAATCCTGTGGCTGTTCTAATCGTTTCTCCCACGTTAACTCATGTCGTTCTCAAAAACGAGCTAGGAGGTTGGTGCTCTTATTCCCATCCATTCGAAGAAGGGAATGGAGTCTCAGCCACCTAGGAAGTGGCAAGGCCAAGGTAACCCTGGCCCTGGTTCCATCCTCAGAAGCCCTATGTTACACTGTCTTCCCGGCTTGGATTAAGCAGGTGGAAAGGAGGTGGAAAGCAGAGAAAATGCTTTGGGGATGACTTTCATACAACACTTATTCATTCCTTCATTCGTTCATCCATTCGTCCATCCACCCATGCTTATTAAATGCTGACTGCACGCCAGGCATCATCCACAAGGCTCGTCCACGCTGAAACACTCCCCCCGCCAATCTCCCCGACCATCCTTTGAGGTAGGCCTTCTTGTTCCCCCATTTCACAGATAAGAAAAGCGAGGCTCGGAAAGAGGAAAGCACCTGACCCCTGACGCTTAATGAGCAAGGGCGGAGATCAGGAATTTGGACTCAGGTTGGTCCGATTCCAAAACTCGTATTTGTCCTCTGCCCAAGTCCACAGGCTTTGCAAGAGCCAGCCCAGCCTGAGAAGCAGGAGACAGAGGCCCAGGTAGCCTCTGACAGGTATGTTATACCGTTTTAATGAAGGCCGTAGGGGGGAAATTTGAGAATTCGGGTGTCGGTGGCCAGGGGCTTCCCCTTTGGGGTGAGCTCCTGGTTCTCGGCAGCCTTCCCGCTGTACCATTCTCTGTGTCCGAGGGAGGAATACCTGGCTGAGTTGTGGAGTGTTTCAGAGGCAGGACTTGGGAGCTAAGGGTGGGTGGGGGTGGACTGCATGAACCAGGAGGGGGGCTGGGAGAGGGGAAGCTGGGCGGTAGGCCATCTCCCCTCTTCCTTCATTAAGAATATTCACTTGGGGCTGCGTATGAGTTTTCTAGGTGCAGGGGATATTGGTCTCCAGAGCTAGGGCACAGCCCAGTTCTTGGAAACGGCCCTCCAATGGCTGGAGACCATCTGGGGTCTCGTTACATTAAAGTAAGCCCGGGCCAAGGGACAGAGGCGGGACAAAAGCCCAACTCCGCCCCTAATTTTCCTTGGCTGACTTTGCCTCGTTTTGTTCACTTGGGTCCTTCCGGGGCTTTCCATGACATCACTTGGAAGGCACCTGGCCTCGCCACTGGGGGCACCAACGATGACTGAGTTACTGAGTTCCGAGCACACTCTCATCGCTAACGCTGTCCTAGAACTCCCCAACTCCTGACGCCACTCCTACATCGGCCCACAAGCACCCCTTGGATGTGTGGGTCCGGGGCTAGCACAGTAAAGGAACTGGCCTGATGAGGGAGGCAGGAAGCGGTGGGGGATGGGGCGGGGGAGCCACAGGGGCCCCTGGGGAGAGATGGTCACCACTCTCACTGAAGGTGAAATATAAGAGACCTCAGCCAGGGCTCACAGCCTCGTAGGCCCTGGGGGACATGAATTAGATCGAACTGCTACTCAATTACGGATTGGAAAAGCAGAAATAAGAACGGCCGATGAGGGTTCAAAATAAATGCCACGAAAATACGAGGCCATAATAACGTGGAGCGTTGGAATGGGGAGATAACAGGTTTGGGATGCTTTAGGGTTCTCGTATGGTTTGGGAGGAAGGTAGAAAGGTTGACCTCACTAGACTCAGTCAAAGGTGGGTGTTAAAAATGCGAGGGTGACCACTAAGAGGGGAAAATCACGTGGAATTTCCAAGCAGTGTTGGGTGAGGGATGACTAAGTAAAATGCAGTAGATTTAATAAAAGGCAGAAAAGCAAGTGGGGAAAGGCAAAGAAAAAAATGCAGTTTAAATAAAAAGCTCAAAATAGAAATGCTGTGAATAAATCCAAATAGTAATTAAATCAAATGTCAACATTAAAATATCATGTGAGTTGACATCAAATTAAACGCTCCGGTTAAAAACCAGGATCGGCACATTTTGTGGCAGGTTCTATTTTCCGAATGCGACCACGAAGGTCTATCCCTCTCCACACGCTGTGCTTTTCACAGTGTGACTTTGTTACTCTTCCAACCAAGGGTGGGATCTGTGTCCTCTCTCCTTGAATCTGAGCAGGCTTGCGACTACACAGGAAGTGATACTGTGTCACTTCTCGGGCAAGGGCATACAAAGCGATTCAGCTTCCCTTACCTCCTTGACTGGATTCTCTCTAGAGAGTTCTTCCTCAGGAGCTCACTCAGGCAAAACTTCTCCAACGGAGGCTGAATGTTTGTGTCTGTCCCCTCTGCCACCGAATCCTAATGCCCGATGTGATGGTGTGAGAAGGCCATGCCTGAGGGGGGTGATCAGATCGCGAGGGAGGAGCCCTCATCAGTGGGACTAGTGCTGCAAAAAAGAGACCCAGAGTGCTGCCTACTTCCTTCCAGCACGGAGGACACAGTGAGAAGTCTGTGACCTGGAAGAGAGACCCTCCCCTCAACCATACTGTCCCCCTGATCCTGGACCCCCAGCCTCCGGAACTGTGGGAAATAAAATTCTGTTATTTATAAGCTGCCTAGTCTGTGGCGTGTCCTCATAGCAGCCGGGATGGACTTAAATAAAGCACAACGAAAGACATATTTAGTACACGTGTAACTCGTTAAAGGGTGTTACGGCTAACGTATGACATTCCTCATTCGATAAGACTGAATTTGAATGTCTTATCATTTGAGGTGCTTTGGGCCGGGCCACGGGCACCGGGAGGTTTGCAGTAGGGGGCAGTCTATATGCCCCTACCAGACTTAGGAGTTCAAGGACCCTGGCTCCAAAGGCATCCCGGAGTCCTTGACATCCGGAAGGGTCAGCCGTGGCTGGACAGAGGGTGTTGCACTGGGCGACTGATTTCCAAGGGTCGTCAGAGGGAAGAAGGCAAACTTGTTTTGACATTCCCTGGAGCAGATCAAAGGGATTATTAGTGACCATTGTCAGGCTATGCCCCTAACCAAATCTCTTCCAATTAGGAGAAATGAATTCTCTGCTCATTTGGCGAACCAAAGCAGAACAAGGGTCCCTAATGATTTCTTTGAAAGGCCATCACGAAGCAATTCAATTGGTATAAGCTTGCTGAAAGTTGTGATTTGCCCAGTGACAGCGAGAGCCAAGAAATTGTCATGTTTGACCAAGATAGCTGACAGCCATGAATTTATCCTAAGGAAATGATCAAGGATAAGCACGCAGTTTGCATGTGAAAGATGTTCATGGCAGCGTTATTTATCTTGGTGCAAAGGAAAATAGTTGATGTCTAATGTAGGGGGTCGGCCAAATCATGGTACCTTGATAAGATGAAGATAAAGCAGTTAAAAATACGTTATAGAAGAATAATTGATGACCAACACATTTTTGCCACATATCGTTAAATTATAAAGACGGGTTTTTAAAATAGAACCGGATTAATAATTTTTTAAAACAATATAACCACATAAGGAGATCATAAAATTTTTATATACCACAATGTTAAAGATTATCTGTGTTAAAAAGTTGAATATATTCGATTCTGGCTTTATACTTTATGCTTTTCTGTACTTACGAGTGTCCTGTGTTCCAAAGGAATTAGCCAGCTGATTGCTTACATAGTGTCGTAGTGTAGAAATGACTTGAATTATTGCTAGAGCACTGAAAAACTCCTGGCCTAGAATATAGCACATTTTTTGGAAAATTTTCTTCCCATCTCATGGATGGAGGGAATTTTGTTAACCAGAGGTATAAACTATGTCCCAGTCACAGAGCAAACCTGTAAAACAGAGGTAGAATTTGAAACTCCAGTCCATGTTTTTACAATAGCGACTGCTACTGCTGTATCATTCAGAACTATCTTCCGCATAAAAATTAAATTAAATTTAGATTTCTTCGGCCGTATAATTCTAATTTCATTGAACACCATTTGAAAAATTCTCACCCTTTTCTTTTTCTGCCCGCCTCTTCCCTTTTCTCTCTCTACCCTCACTTATTTCTGAAAATTTTTTTTGAAGGTTTACATTTTCTTGCAGTCCTTGCAAAACAAACAAACAAACAAACAAACAAACAAATAGCAACTTATTCAAGGTGAAATGGCTAGAGAGAATCAATGTTCATGTCTTCCCTCCCTCCCTCCACCGTTTTCTTCCCTCTTTCATTTATATCTGTTTTTTTAAAAAATAAATTGTATCATTCACATCCCAGAAAATAGAGTAAAATGTTTTCCTCCATTCTTATACTTTGCCCAATTTTCACCTTCATCCTTTTTAAGTCCCCTCTTTAGTTTTTAGTTTTTAGTTTCTTATATATTCTTCCAAAGTTTCCTTATGCATGCATAAATATGCACAGAAGTCTCATTTCTCCCTTTTTACACATAAGTAGTAAATTTTACACATTCTCCTGCACACTGCTTTTTCCACTTAAATTATCTTGGATATCTCCCCATGTCAGTATATAAAGGAACATCCTAGTTGTTTATTTTTTATAGCAGTATAGCATTTCACTTATGGATGTACTTGTCACCCATCGAAGGACAATCGGGTTACCTCTAATCCCTGACACTTATCACTTCATGTGTGTGCAAGGAAATCTACAGGATAAATTTTTTTTGATGGTGCAATTGCTGGGCTCAAGTGTATCTTCATTTGCAATTTGGATGAGTGTTTCTGAACATACCCAGTGGGAATGTCCATTGGTTCAAGCATTGCAAAAATAGGTATGAACCTCTGCGTTCTATAATTCGGTCAGATGTGATCCGGTGAGATGATATGAAACAGTAAGTGAAGAGGTGGTAAAGTGGAAGTTAGGGCAGGAAAAAGGCAGGAGTGAGGTGGAACAAATGATACACCTTTGGAGATCCACAGGCTTGCCCCTTAGCAGTCCATATGGGTCGGCCTCCCAGGCACACAGCAGTGCAGATATGGGTGGTGAATATCTTAGAGGAGCAAACTGAAAATATCCAGCGCACCCAAGATGCCCAGAGCTCCCCAGGTGTCCTTGCATGAGAATGCATCTCATCATCCATTCCTATCCCTCAGGTCAAAGGATACTCACTGGATACCTCCACTGATGGGGCCAAGTGGAACTCGGGTCCAGCAAAACCAAACAACATTCGTTTGAGCTTTCCAGACCTTTTGGCAGTTTAATACTCCCTGGATCTCTCTCTCTCTCTCTCTCTCTCTCTCTCTCTCTCTCTCTCCATCTCAGGGCCCAAACTCTAGCCACTCTGATTTCAAAGCATGACCCCTCTGCTTCCTCCCTTGTTGCTATGGGCCAGAAGCCAAGGCCATTTAAAAGCTAAGGGTTCTTGGCCCCATTTATGCCTGGCAAGGGGAAGGTGTCTGTAACGAGGAAAAGCTACGTGGCCTCTGATTCTGCAGGTTATCCCAACTCGTTTTGGGGTGGGCCAGGAAGTGTACCCTCCCTGCCTGACAGCAAAGTCAGGGTAACAGTCGTGCATCTGCCAGTGAAACCTCCACTATTATACCAGGGAAGTGACTTAGAATAACAGAAGGAGCATGAGTTTGGGAACAAGACAGACCTGGCTTTTTCACATAGCTGTGTGACCTTGGGTAAGTGTCTTAACCACTCTGAGTCTAAGTTTATTATGAATCATTGAGTAAATACTGATTGCCTACTGTGTGTCAGGGAGTAGAAACACAGCAAAGAATCAAATAGAAAGGTCTCTGTTTTCAGGAAGATCAGTAGAGGAGAAGACAGATACTAAATAAATCAACAAGATAATTTTAAGAGTAATAACTGATGTGTGGAGAATAAAATGAGAAGACAGGTAGAAATAGGGGAGGAAGAACCTACTTTAAGTAGTGAGTAAAGATGCCACTGAGATGGTGATATTTAAACAAAAACCCAAACCATAAGAAAGAGCCAGCCATGCAAGGACCCAGGGATGGTGGAGTGTTCTAGTAGAAGGAAGAGCAAGTGCAAAGGCCCTGAGGCAGAACAGAATGTCGGGCAATGATCTCACATACAGAAGAGTGGTGGCAATGGTGGTAGGGAGGTTGGCAGAATCAGAATAAACTTTGAAATGGTTTCAGCTAAAAGTTTGGATTTTCTTAACCTGTATATTAAGAGAATTAATGGCTATCTTACATGATAGTTATGTGGATTAAAGCTGTACAGAGCCTGGTGACACCTGACAGGCTCACCATTGTTTCCGTGTGAACTTTCATTTAACAAGGTGCTCTGCTATACACACTGAATCTTGAACATAATGTTCCTGGATTGGCGATTTTATACCCATTTCAGAAAAAACTGAAGTTTATAGAGTTTAATCAACTCACCAAGGAAAAAAAAAACTAGTTAGTAGTTGGAACAGGACTTGAAACTAGATCTGATTCTTAACCACTATTATTATTAATAATTAACAGTTATTTCTGGAGCACCCACTATGTGCTAAGTGACAGAGTTTCCTATTCATTCACCAACAATTCATTTCCTCTCCTTTTTGTAGCGTTCATCCTAGACTACATTTCCCAGCCTCCCTTGCATGCATGTGTCACATGATTGCTTTCTAGCCAGTAGAATGGGAGTGGAAATATAAATGCAAATTTTTGGCCGAGGCTTTTAAGATACAAGTATGACCCCTTTACCTTCTTTAGTTTTCTTCTGCCAGCTCTTTGAATAAAATGAAGAATCCCAAAGTGAAGGCAGAGCAATGAAAGGGAAAGAGCCTGGGTCCCTGAGTCACTGTGTGGATGAGCCCTCTGTGGAGAAGAAACACCCAAGTGGATAATTACATGATTGAAAAGAGAAATCAATAAAAATGTCAGGGGTCACCATAGAGTTTGTCTTAAAGGATGGGTAGAGTATAAATTGTTGGAACTCTTTGGAAAGATAATTAGGCCAATAGTCTTTGAGTTCAGACAGCACTAGGCTCAGCTCTGTCTCTCTGTGATTCTGAACAAGTGACTTCACTTCTCTGAGTTTCTTGGGAGAATAATGAAATTTACCTTGCAGGGCTGCTGGAAGAATTAAACAGGATGATACACAGAAAGCAGTTGGATCCAGAAACAGAGAGAATGCTTAATAAATGGACACCATTGTCATCGTTAATGTCAATCAAAATTGTTCAAGAATGGAGAAGAGGCATTGTGAAACAAGAGCCTCACGGTCCCCTGTCTGTCCTCATGGCATCGGGCCAGAGATGCGTCCCCGGAGATCTGTCTAACATCATCTGAGACACCTAACAGGGAGATATTAAAACTGGTGATTCATGCTTGGACTATTATAAGAGCCTCTTCGTTATCCTCTCTCCTCCCCATCCATCTTCACACCTCTGCTGGACTTGTCAGCTAAAAATGGTATTTACCCTGTCATTTCCTGATGACAGCCATCCAGTGCCTTTACATGGGTAAGTGCAGGTGCCCTGGCTTCATGTCCACACTACGTTCTGTGGACATAGACTTACTCATGCATCGGAATCACTGGGACATGTTAAAAATGCAGATTCTCAGGCCCTGATCAGATTATCTGAGGGGCTCATAAAACTGCATATCTGAGAATCACTGCTTCGAGGCTGCCTAGGTTAACCCTTTAACCCTTCTAAACCCCCTTGTCCCTAACACAAACCCTACAGAAGCTGAATCGCTTTTCTGCAGAACACAGTCTGGCTTTACGACCCAGGAATACAACACACTGATTAATCCCTTGCTACTCGCCAGTTTCTCTATGTGGATTTCCTCATTACGCCCTACCGGGGTGGTAGATACCACCATTGTCCCCATTTTACAGATAAGGAAACTGATGTATCCAAGGTCCCACAGCTAAGAGGTGACAGAATTGGGATTTGACCCAGTTTAGGCAGAGTCCTGAGCTGAAGAGCTTAGCGTCTGCTTGACACCACCTCTCCCTTTGCTGTCCCCTGTCCTTGCTACCCTTTCAGCTTCTCAGATTCTTCTTCTTTCTCATTTCCTCCCTTGGAAGCTTACTTAGACCACCTAAGGGTGGGCTTTTGAATAGCCAGGTGCGTCTTACTGAACAGATGAGGTTCATGGAGGAAGCAGGAATCAAGAAAGATTGGGAGAGCTAAGTGCGGTGGTTTTGCAAAGAGTCCAAGGCTAGGATGTAGTGATTCTGGCAATAAATACTGGAGGAGGAGGTTTCAGTGCGATGAAGCTCTGACCAGCAGGATCTGGAGTCAGACTGCCTGGCTTCGAATTCTGGTTCTGTCTTGGGGATGACATCTATTGGGCACTTATTATGGGCTCAAACACTTGGAGTAAATAAGTAAACAACCTGAGCTTCTGTTCCCTCAACCCCAAATGAGAATTTATTCATTCAGCTAGGATGGAGTGAGCCCCTTCCTATGTGGCAGGTACCGTTCTGGAGCTGGAGATGACAATGACAGTAGCCACATCGTAAAGTTTGTGTAAGTGCTTGATGGTTTAAAAGATAGAAGGGAACTGATACTTAAAGAGCTTCCAATTCATGCTACTTATTAGGATTATTTATTTTGATGTTATCCTTAACTTTAGGGGAAAGAAAAACCAAAATATTGCCAAATAAGGTCACCAGGTTCAAATCCTCCTAGCTGTATGCATGTTCTTTGGCTATTTTTATAAATAAAGTTTTATTGGAACACAGTCCCTCTAATTCGTTTGCATACTATTTGTGGCTGATTTCTTGCTACAAGGGTATAGTCAAGTAATCGTAACAGAAATCAAGCATAAAGTATTTACTACCTGAGCCTTTGCAGAAAAAATTGCAGGACCCTCAACTGATTCACTGAAGATATAGGGTGAAGGTTATTTATGTTCTTTCTCCTTATTGCTGCATTTGGTTTTTAATTTTTCTCCCATCCTCCTCAAACACTGTAGATAGCAATGATATTTCCATACAGAAATAACTTTAAGGTCTTTTCTCAATGAATGGCTGCTGAATAGTGTGAATTCTATATGGATTAAATTTCCCCCAAGTGAATATCAGAGATTTGAAGGGCTTATTGTAGAGAGAAGGACCGTGGATCATAGGTTAACTCCTATGAAATGAGAAATCTCTATGCAACGGATTCTTTGAATTCTCGGTGTTGCTCTGATCACGTGATGAAACCCCAGTCCTATTCTTTTATTAACTATGGAGCTAAATAGGTTTTCTTTAAGTATATTATAAGGAAATAGATTAAATTTCTTTTATTTTTTTTTCTGGTATGTTAACAACTGGAAGTTTTGAATGGCCAGAATTTGGCCATTAGTAGAGCATTTAAAAGTAGGTTTTGGAGTCAGATCCCAAGTTCAAATCCTGCCTTGGCCACTAGCGGGCTGTCTGGCCTTGATCAAGTGACTTAACGTTTCTGGGACTTTGATATCTATTCAGTAGAGAGGCCAAATATCTCTCTTGTGAACATATTTGAGGATTAATTTGCATAGAACATTTAGCCCAGTGCCAGAGCCTTGGTAAGAACTCAGAAAGGTTTGCTGCTATTTATAATAATAATAATAATAATAATAATAACAACAACAATAACAATAATGTTGTTGTTGTTATTATTATTATTATTGGCAGAAATCCCACATTCTGAGAAATAGCATCCATCCTGTTGCTGTTAGTTGATGCAATCCCAAATATCAGACAGACCCAGCCAGTGGGTAGAGGTTCTGGGTCTCTACCTGTAAGCTGTCTGTTGTAATGCCCTCAGCGCAGAGCCCAGGTTTCACTGAAGTTTACGTGCCAGGCCCAGCGCGGGGCACTTAGAGAAGCCTCAGGGAGGCTCACTGACCTGACCAAGCTGCGGCTCGAGATCATTCAGACAAACGGGGCGTGATCAGACGGGAGCTGGAAACATCTCCCCACCCCTGGCTTCTTCCTGCTACAACAGAAGGTCTGACATTTGTAAATGGATGCTCCCTGCTGAGCCTCCAGCTGCATCGCACCAGCTCCTTCCTGCTCCTTCCTGCCTGGACCCCGATACCTCCTGCTCAGGGGACATCTGCCCTCACGTCCCCCAGGAGCCCGCTCCTCGCCGAGACTCAGCGAATCTACACGTTTGAAGCCTGAAAATATTGATTTCAGGCCTCTGTTGAACCACCATCCCCTCCCAATCTCCTCCCTCTGTCATCCCCCTCATCATGGTGCACTGAGCACTTTCTAGAAGGTTCTGACGTCGACTTTTCATTTGGGCAGGAGCCGAGGGAGTCGGGGTGGCTGTATGGGGCAAAGAGGTGGTGGAAGAAAATAAATTCCCCTTCCCAGAACAATCAGAGGAAGACAGTCCCAAACAATGGCCAGACCATCCTCGCGGGCCATGATGACAGCCATTTCGAACTTATCACTCCCCGGCACTATATTAAGGCTCTGAGATTACAGTGTGCTTCATTAGGGGAACATCTGTTGGAAATCAGCACGGAGCGGCCAGATATGATGGCTAAAAAAGCAGACTGCGGGGAGGCGGGGTGAGACCACCGCTCTGGGGGGGTGGGAAGCGTCCGGGAGGTACCATGTTCTGGGCTCTTATGGGGCCCACCTCCCTGCCCCCTCCCCAGCGCCACAAAACCGAGGATGCTAATTTAAGCAGGGTCAGGAGCATAGATCAAGGAGGATGTATTTTTAAGACCCAGAAATCAAAGTGCTGGCAACATTCAGAGCTACCAGTAAGTATTCGACACGTTTTACCCCATTATTCTTCACGGTGACCCTATGAGGCACAGAATTTCGCCATCCCGTCTGTAGCTGAGGGCTCTGAAGATCAGAGAAATCAAGGGGCTTGCACAAGGTGAAACATCTAGTGATTAACGAACAGGGCGATCAGCTGTCCTGTTTTATGTAGACTTTTTTTTAAGAGGGTTTATGAGGGTTTTCCTGGAATGCAGAATTTTCGGGCTTAACCCTGACATGGTCTTGGGGAAAAGCAGGGTGGAGTTAGATTTCCAAGCTTCACCCGTCTGATGCCAGAGCTTCTGTTCGTAACCATTCTGCTACACCATTTCCTTTGTTCTCTGCTCATTCATTTGTTGTCACTGCAGAAATGTTTCGCCAAGCACCTACTATGTGCCGGGCACTGGTCCAGGCAGCAGGAGACAAGGCAAAATGTGTGTGCCACCATGGGGCTGACACGGTAGTGGCTCCCTTGTTATAATGATCGTGTGCCCAACTAGACTTTATATCTACCCGAGGCGGGCTGGCTTTATTACTATTAACGACAAGAGCAATCGAATGATCGCTCTATACGACTTTCTGTCGTGCATCCTTAATGATCGCTCTATACGACTTTCTGTCGTGCATCCTTAATGATCGCTCTATACGACTTTCTGTCCTGCATCCTTCTGAAAAGGGTCCAAAACGACCTCCAGGATGGGCGCACGCACAGAACGCTCCTTAACTCTGTCACGTCAGCCCCTTCTGTCTAGAAAAAGGATGGCCGAGGGGGCGTTGTGATCAAAGTGTGAGCAATCAGGAGGGTTATAAATAGGGGAAAGTCGGGCTTCAGCAAATCCCATGTGTGCCGGAATCAAGAGATGCTCTTGCAGTTGGAGAGTTTTAAGCTGAGCCTTAATAACGGACACGCTCCCTTGTGCGCTAGGAGGAACTACAGAATTTGGAAAGAGCTAGCCCCGAGTTCAAACCCAAACCTTCCTCTTTCTTGTTAGATGATCTTGTGCACTTCTCCTAAGCTCTAAATGTTTATTTTCTGTAAGGTGAGGATGTGGGGAACAGCGACTTCTCCAAGGTGTACGCCGGAAGTGAACTAAAGCACGTAATAAGCCAGCTGATGGATGGAACTTATAAATGTCAGTTCAGTTCCTCATCCCTGCTCTCTTATGTTTAATTAACAGACATGTCTATGGAGCTTATTCTATTCCATACACTGTTCTAAAGGTTTACGGATATTAACTCATCTAATCCTCATAACACACTCGGGTTTTGAGGATTACCCCCCGTTTGCAGATGGAGAAACTGAGGCAAAGCAAGGTGCACTAACTTCCCCAAACTTCACGGCTAGTCGGTGGCAGAGCTGGAATTTGGATCCAGGGTAGTGTGGATTCCAGTACAAACAATTTAGGGATTTAAATAAAGCCACAGATGTTTTCATATCCGGCTCTCGAGACCACCCTATGTTAAAGGAACTGACTAGTACCCAGGCTTCTGGAGAGTGATGCCAGGCGGGGGGTGGGGGGGCAGGAAGAGGCCGGAGGGTCAGATAGAGGCTGGTTATGCTGGGCAGATTCTGGCCAGGCTTTGAGACGCCCAGTTCACAGCTGTGGCTTATTCATAGGAATTGGGGGCAATCGAAGATGCTCCCCAAACACCTCCTTCTGCCCCTGCAGCTGACCTTCTGGTGGGAGACACTTCCTTCCAGGCTCAGTTTAGGCAGAAAAGGACACACGTCTTTCTTCATCAACAAGGTTCCTTATGGCCAAAACGGGGACACCTTTGACAGCGAAAGGCAGTACTAGTAATAATTACACCAAGATAGACCAACCCTGGGAGCTCACAGATCACTTATAAGCAGCACCTGGAGTTAAATATTCCCAGGAGTTGCTCCTTAAGCCCTCGTGAGAGGCATTCGGGTGGAAAGCAGCCGGCCAATGAGCGGCAAGGGCGGCACCAAGGGCGGAGTTAAAAGGACACTTCAGCCTCTGCTCTCTCGTCTCTACTCCTGAGGCTGCTAGCCTTTTGGGGGAGACGGCTGGAAAATGCCTTTTTTGCTTCATTCTAAGCTGAGTCTGCCTTGCTTTTTTTGTTGTTTTTTTATGGGGTCCTGGTTAGGTTTTCTCTCTATCTCTTGAAGTTTTCTAGTATTTAGGGAAAGCCACAAGTGACCTCCATGTTTTCTGGCCTAAAGGAGGCAGAAAGCACCAGTGAGGCTGCTCAGAGCCAGAGATAAGAGAGGAGTTTAGAAGCTGCTGGGCTGGAGCCGCTAACGGGGGTTGGGGAGAAGTCTCCTGAGGGGCTGGCACCTTGCAAGCCTTGCATTTTGCCTCGGGGGCTGCTGCTGGGGGCTGAAGAGAATAAGGGGGAAAAAAGAGGGAAGGTGCTGCCTGTACAGGAGCTCACTCCGCTAGCCCGAGTTTTTCTCTCGCTCTTCTTTGAAGCTTTCAGGGAGCAAAAAGCTACTTCTCTGCCTCAGAGCTCTCGTGAAGGTCCTGGTGGGGGGCAGGACTCTGAACCCTGTCTTCCTGTGGGCTCCCTGTGTTAACCAAAGCAGGGAAGGGGACAGGATGACAAGGATGTGGGCTCTTACTTAGCTGGGCTGTCCGGAAAAAGGGGGCGTGCCCTGTGACTTGGCAGGCACCCCCAACTTCTCTGACCTCGCTTCTCGGTGGGGTTGGGCTTCCTCAGTCCTGGCTGCCCGGGCTCTTCGCTGGCTGCTAGATAATCTCTCCAGGATGCTGGGCTTAAAGTGCACCTTCTGCAGGGTGGGCGACGGGCGAGAAGGCTACCTGCCTTTTTGCAACTTCTGGCCCCCGAAAGCAGGTCCCGGCACGGGCGAAAAACTGTCTGGGTGGGCGAAGGGCGAGAAGGCTACCTGCCTTCTTGCAATTTCTGGCCCCTGCAAGCAGGTGCCAGCATGGGCGAAAAACTGGGTTTCTCTCCTTGGTGGGAGAAGGGTTAGTGGTTGCTGCAACCTCACGATGCCCCCCCGTACACAGGTTCTTCTCAGTTTCTTCCGAGTTACTTCTACAATCGAGGCAGGCCATCTCTGACCTGGGAAGCGCCAGAGGAGTGGGGTACAGAGTGGCTGCGACCCCCCGACTTGAATGCACGCAACGTGGAGAGGGGCGAGATGCCGGGACTCTGGAGCCGGGCCCCTGTGGGCTCCGGGCACATTCCTTAGCCTCTCTGTGCTCTCACTTCCCCACTGTTAAATTGGGGACATAGGGCGTTGTCATGGGGTCACGCCAATCAAATGGGGACACAAATGATCAAGTCTCAACGTTAAAACAAGGCAGTGAGCAAAAGCTGACGACTCATGGGGGTGGAGCCAGGGGAACGAATACTTCCTGAAGAGTCGAGCCCTCAAATCAGAGGTGCAGCTGTCTTTCCAGGTAGATGTAAGTGGAGAGAGCTCCGCTTAGGGGTCCCAGACACCCCGCCTGTTCCTTCTGAATTCTCTCGTGTAGTAGAGAGGAAGAAGGGGCGCCTGGAGGCTCAGACCTCAAGAGCTATGCTATATTCTCCCCGAGACTCCCGCAGACCATGTGGGAGACCAAGAAATCCCGTGCCCCCTGGAATCTCGCTCTCTTCCCAAACTAGCCCTTAAGCAACACCCCTAAAGGTGACCAGCGTTGCTATTCCCTGGGGCCACTCTCTGCCCAGCTTTGCTTTCGTGAGATTTCGTGCCCCGAGTAGCTAAGCGTAGGCACCTGGGAGCAGGATCGTGCCTCCCGCCCTGAGGTTTCTCTGCTCAATCGATGTCGAGTGTGAGGCTTATTTCACGCTCTCAAGGTCCCAGCTGCCGCTGGGGAGGGTTAGATGAGCCATAAAGTGGGAGCTTCACAAACAAGGAGGCTCCGTGACTTAACTGACTCCACCTGAAGTCAAGTTCTTCTAACTGCACTCCAGTCTCACTGGGCTCCTCTCGGGGTTATTCTCTTCTGTCCCCGCACTTCGGCTTGTCCTAAGTACACACAGTACCCCGGTTTCCACTGGGGTTCTGTCCAGGACTTGCCCATGTGGCTGGGTGTTCATCCTGCTCATTGCTTCTGACTGCTGGGCGTCCTTAGTGGGCATTTGCCATGTCTTGTCCATCTCCCAGTGATGGATATAGGATTTCCCCCCTCCCACCTTAGGGCTTAGAGCTGCCTACGCTACACTCCCAGAGAGAGACATAAGAAAGAGGAGGTCAGTGTGGACAAGCCTTGAAGGACATGTGGGGCCAAGCTGGCCCCAGAAGGCTTGGCTGGGTCTGGGGCAGGGGTGGGGAGTGAGGAAGGTGAGCCCTCCCCCACTAGGGCTGCAGCCGAGGCTGGACAGCTAGGAAGTGCCCAGACATAAGGCATGACGGGCATGGGCTTCTGCCAAAGTCCTGTTTCACCCTTAAAAAAACAAACAAACAAACAAAAAAAATGTAAGTCTCCTGAAGGCAGTTCCAGGCTCTCCACAGAAGACAAAGCTGAGGCAAAGGATGCATGCTACAGTCTGGGAACCCCTTCCCTTCTTCATGAAGGGAGGCTAAGAATAAGAGCTGGGAGGGATCCTCGGAAGAGACGGCGCGTGACACTTTAAGTACAGCTTTGTCTACTGGAGGAACGTTTGTTCTGAGTTGTCTTTCTTCTGGTGGCTCTCCAGAGATCTCTGATGCAGCAGACATCGACTCTTTCTGACCTGGGATCTTTCTCCAATCCCAATGTCCCGTGAACACGACAGGCTTTATTTCCTGCCTGTAGGGAGAATGCAGCCTATTAATCCTGAATCCCTTCCCACCCACCACAAGAGAAGATGCTCTCTGGTTAGTAAATCTCCTCCGGTAGGCTGCCTCTAACCTCTCGAGCTATGAGCAGTGTCCTACAACGTGAAGTCATACTGTAACCGGAATGGTGGCTCTAAAACGGCTTTGTCACCTTTGTATCGTGGGTACCCCCACTGAGCTGTGTTTTCAGTGGGGTTCCCTCAGAACTGGAGCCTGAGATGAGGTCTTAGGATAGGCAGGTAGCTTGTCAAAGAGGTAACTTTGGGGGAGGCATAAGGTGGAATGCCTGAAACAAGGGCATGTTGAGGTGGCTTCTGGGAGCCACTGGGGCTACCTGTGAGGAGAGTACCACCTGCCCGGTAGAACTGTCCACCCAGGGTAGAGGAAGTAAGGACATCTATTCATTGGTTCCCACCTTCCACTGAGCAAGGGTCGAGTCTGGGCTTGAACTCAGCTATACCTGTGAGCAACACATGTGCTCCTGTGGTGAAAGATGTGCCTTTGGGCCGAAAGCAAAGCTGTACTTAAGGCGAGAGGCCATCCCTGCCTAGAATGGCCCACGTCAGCCTCAGCCGAGATGGGGGAAGGCTCGAGGCGAGCATTGGGGTCCCACATATTTGTTACCCATGCCGATTTGGCTTCTGTCTCTAACACTCCCATCTCCTCCCTGCACTGGACTGAGTTCCTTCAAAGTTAGGGGTGTCTGTTAGCTGGGATAAGGTGCATATGATGGCTGGCAGAGACATCTGCCCAACGGCAGCCCTGAGGATGGTAAACTTAGCCGAAGACCAAGGGTCACTAAGTTGGGGAGGATGGGAGTCGAGACCATGAACCATGGTGTCCGGTCACCTTTTTTTCCCGCACTAGAATGGGCCACAAAGCAGATCCAAGCCTTTCTTCTTGGCGTAAGCCTCAGAGGGTTTATGCTCAAACCTGCTTCTAAGTGACTGTCACTTACTGTCACCTAAGTGCTCTCTAGAGCTCCAATCTTCATCGAACGAACGCTGACGTAGGTCAGACAACCGTGGTTTTGGCCGTATGGTCGATTACCCAGCCCTGACTTGAAGGGCTGGGCACCCAGGACATGTCACGACTGGCCCCAGCTGGGCAGGGTGGGCGCACGATCCAGGCACCACTGACGGCACGTAACAGGTGGCGAGGCTCCGTGCAGATAGAGCAACAAGTAAGGGATGGGCCCTCTCCGATCCCAAACTGCAGGTGACTTACAATGGACGGGATCTGAGGGCATTTAAAGTCGCAGCTGGAAGGTGTGTGGGACAGTGAAGTATGAGACAGTGACCGGGCAGTAGGTGTGGGCGGACTTTCTACCTGAAGAGAACACATCCGTGGAAAATCGGAGGCGGGGGGCACCTAGAACCGCATTCTTAGACTCAGCTCTGAGCCGTCAGTAGCCCTTCTATAACCTCAGCGTCCTCTTTAAAGAAACGCTAGCCTTGGAAAACGAGATGGACACAGGTGCTGGGCTTACAATGAGCACAAAGCAGAGATCGAGGACAGGTGGCCTGAGCGCCCTTTGCCGGCTGCTCGTCACATACATCCCTTCTGCCCTATGATCCTCGTGGACGTAAGCTGGAGGTGCCCGGCTTAAAAGACCCACTGTTGGGTGTCAGCCCCAACACCTGCGCTCATCAGTAGTAATAGCAATTTCCTTCATGGCTCTGGAATAATTTTTTCCAGATAGTTCCCTGGGAACGAGTGTGTCGCGTGTGCTAAGCATCGAGCTGCCTCTGAATCGGCAAAGTTTCCATGAAATCGGAGCTTGAACTTTGCCCTGTGCTCCAAATTCGTGGTGCGTCTCAGACCTCAAAGTCGGCTCAGGCACCGTGAAACCCAGGTCCTACCCCATCGGGGGCTGCGTTCGCAAATAGACCTTCCAGGTCGACCGCCACGCTGCCATCACGTTCGTTAACACTTCTCCCTTGTTTAGATAACAAGTGCGGCTCGCTGCCAGCGTGCACCTGACGTCGCACGCGGGGATGCTGCGTCTCCTGGGACCGGGCGTTCTCGGGGAGAGCGAAGGCACGATGCTAGCAATGGAATGACCCCCTTTCTTTCCAAAGACTCGCAATATATGAGGACGAAGCGAGATATTTTGCGGCAAACCTCGGTGGGACGCTTAGGGGCTGCAAATCCGCGAATCATCTCGAGGTAAACGCTGCAGCCACAGGGGCGGCCGGCGACTACTCTCGGGGCAAACGGGAAACAAGTCTGGGGATGAAACCAGTTGTGTTGGGTCCAGTGACCGACGGCTGGCGAAGTCCGAGCTTAGTTCTAGCTCAGCTGGCTGGAGTCACCGGAGCTCCCAGCATCCTTCCGAATTCTCAAGACAGAATTCTTGAGACAGAAGACAGAAGTCTCTCAAGACAGACGGTGACTGACGACCAGCACTAGTCCCGGCGTCCATCAGATCTCACTCATCTTTGTGTGTGGAGCAAACGGTGGCTTCTCTGGTGACCCACTCGTTGTGTGCCCCCAGAAACTCTGATGTGGGGACTGGGCTGCCTCTTCTACGCACGCTCACCGACTCGGTTTCCCTCTTTTCCCGCCCCTAACGTCCCAAGTAACCTCTGGTGACTTAACCCCAATGTCTGGCTCCACCCAGTTCCACAGCTGTGATCTCTCGTACCCAACGCCTTACACCTAGGATGACGTCGGGTCGTTGCTTTCCCAGCAGACAATGGCTCCGTGTGGCCTTTGCATAGATAGCAGGTGATCAGAGGCTGGCCGGCTCTGTGACACTGTCACAGCCCTGAAGGCTCCTGCAGCGATTTGGGGGTTCTGGAGAGAAAGTCTCAAGTCATGGGTGACGAAACCTCACGGGGAGTTGAAGCGTTGTTTACTTAGGGAACGATTGACATTCGCTGGCACCCTGGCGGGGACATCTAGGAGGACACTGAACAGAGTCCCTCCCAGGGCCAACAGTGACAGTGGGCCTGTCCCAGGGGCTGACTTCTCAAACCCAGGTTTTGCTCCGACATAGGCCTTTAAAAGTGCTTTGCTTCTCAGCACATCTCACTAGAGGTCCAAGCCAATTAAACATGGGCCTGTAGGGCTGAAACCAGAGGATAGAGAGCTCAAAGCACCTGCTACGTGCCAGACACACGAAACCGAGAGCCAAGAGTAAGGAATAACCAAGCCGTTCTCTGCAAAAGCCACTTTTGAGTCCAGACTGTTCTGACCTCTGCCCTTTGCATTTGACGTACGCTGGACCATACCATATGAGGACCAGAACTCACTTTGGGGTGGGTTGGGGGGTCAGCTCCATTTTGTGTAACCTCCATATGCGCAGATCCAAGTCTTAGGAAAATGCTTCTCCTATCAGGAAAAGTGTCTAAGTGTTGGAAACACGCTCTTTGCCTGGGTTACAGTTCTGAAAGGTTGCCCAACATTCCCTCCCTGCTGTAAGCCTGGTCTCATGCCCGAAGCTTTCTAACCTGGGATGAAGCACTGAGAACAAACTCGGAGAATTCTCTACCCCAGGGCAACAGCGATCCAGCCAGCCAGCATCACACACGCCCCTGTACCTGAATCCAGCGTGGGGTCCACTGGCAACTCTAGATTCGGTGGTCAAGAAGGCCTCTGAGAAGTAACATGGGAGCCTGAATTCACGAGAGTCTAGGCAAAAATCCCAAACGTCCCAAATGGGACCAGGTAGTGCAAAGGTAGGAATGTGCTTGTTCTTTCTTCCAATCACTAGAGGAT
Organism: Macroglossus sobrinus; assembly: GCA_004027375.1. Classification (NCBI taxonomy): domain Eukaryota; kingdom Metazoa; phylum Chordata; class Mammalia; order Chiroptera; family Pteropodidae; genus Macroglossus; species Macroglossus sobrinus. Next base: position 88,322 of record PVKZ01003328.1, on the reverse strand, counting down.
GGTGGTGGCAGCAGTTATGAGGATGGATGGGCAGGCAGGAGCCCAGTTCTGTGGGAACTTGCGGATGATGAAATGGAACTCAAGCTTTGTCTCAAGGATGATATGCAGGCATCAGCCATCCGAACTCGTGAGCGTGTTTCTGTCGGTCCTAGCAGCTGTCGGACACATGCATGGCAAGCAGCAAGAGGGGTATTGGTTAGGAAGCCCTTCTGCTTCTCCAGGTTGGGGTGCGGGGAGAGGGGGTGTCATGGATCACAGTGGCGACAATGAGGATGGCAAGATGGAAAAGGACTGGGGGTTGAGAAGTAACAACTCGTTTAAGGACTGGGTTTGGGGTGTTACAAAGGGGAGCAAGGAGCCAAGGCTATTCACTGCCGGCTGTGGGCTAAGCAAATGGTAGCACTGAGATGGGGAAGCCCAGGGTAGAAGAACATGTGTGTGTTACTGAGAGCACGCTCTGGGCCCCTTAGGATGCTACGAGCGCTGAGCCCCTGACTCCATTCACCAGACTGGTCCTGATACAAGTTGGGGAACCTCAGGAAGTGGCACTCGTTGCCTGTAGGAGGCAGGAAGCTGGGAGCACAGGGCTTCGATGACACAGTGGTCTGTGGGAATGAATGAGGGAAGGCTGGGGGGGGGGGAAAAAAAAAGCAAAGCCAACAACCCAGACCTCACCCTCTGAATCCTGAGGGGTTTTATGAACAAAGACGTCTAATGGCAAAACTAAAAGCCCAAATGCCCGTTAGGCATACGGTCAAAACTCGAGTTCAATGCACAGAAGCAAAGCCTGGACTCACACCAAACCCATCGAGCCCTGAGCAGAGCAAAGTTTAGAAAGATTGGAGAGGCTTTGGTGCTGGAGCCTGCCAGCTATGATTGAACCGTTCCCGAGAGGGGGAGTGAGGATTGAGAAAAAGAGAGAGACAAAAGATAGAGCTGGGAGGGCTAACAGCAAATACTGTGCCCGGAGTTCACTAAGAACATATTTATATCCTAGGATGTGCATGCGAAGCAACACCCACAGATATGCAAACAATTTCAGTAACGAGCTTATTCACTAAGCCAATCTTGCTCCTTCAGTAGTAACAAGCTTACCTGCTCTGCAAATTTCTAATTTGCAGGCACTTTTAACCCTGTCTGTAGGGCATTAGGCAATAATGGCTTCCAACACTTTGGTGACACAGTTCCCCTACTCTTCACTTTCCAAGCCATCTCTTAGAAGCATAAATTCTTATAACATAAAAAAGGACCAAGCCTTATCCTAGGCAGAAAAAGCTGAGAAGCCACGCTGCTGATCGTGGAAACCGTGATCTGGGCTCGCTTAGCCTCTGGGTGTGTGTGTGAGTCATCGTTGATGCTGTAAAAATAATGGCTTTTCCAAAACCCAACTTCAGAAGGCGCCTGAGCGAGTTACCCTAACTCGTTTCAACTGCTCTGGCCATTTCTAACTGTTCTTGGGAGCGGCCTCTGGAAACTTCCTCTTCGAGTTATTTTCTTATAGTTGAGCTGACTGCTGGAAAGGTCTTAGGATCGCTGTAGCCTGGCTGCCCCTTCGTACAGATGAGGAAACTGAGGCCCACGTGGAGAAACACACGGAAAGGCCCCCTTACTTGAAGGTTTTGCTCTCTGCGGTTTGCAACCAGTCGCCCACCAGGGTCTAAAAAAAAAAAAGTTAAATGGAAAATTCCGGAAGTAATTCGTACTCCTAAATCGCGCGGTGTTCTGCGTAGTGAGTGTAATGAAATCTCGCGTCCTGCTCCATCCCGTCTGTAAGGCCACACCACCCTTCCGTCCAGCGTCTCTACATTCTATACATGCACAGGGACGCTATGTCCGCTCTCTGCTCACCTGTCACTCGTTCCGTGGCCCTCCGGGTGATGGGGCCCACTGAGGTGTTGTGCTCGTGCCCCAAAGCACGAGAAATAGTGATGCCGGTGATTCATATGTGCCAAAGAGAAGCCGACACATGCTTCCATTAAGTGCCCAGGTAGAAGTTCTCAGCTTGAAAGAATCACGCTGAGAAGGAAAGTATGATGAGCTAGCTAAGCTCTAAGGGCAGGTGTCCCCGGTTACCCCTGGCTGCAGATGGGTAAGGTCCTAAGGTCCGTGGCCCACCAGGAGCCTGGCTTCATGGAAGCGGGGTGCAGCAGGTGAAAGAGTAGAGATTTATTTGTATTTGCAGCTGCTCCCCAGTGCTAGCATCACCGCCTCAGCTCCACCTCAGATCATCAGGCAATAGATCCTCACAGGACCACTGGTCCCCAGTGTCACAAAGGTTGGGGACCGCTGACCTAAGGGAAGAATGACTCCTCTACCCATGGGAATGGTGAAGAAAAGTCGTGCTGGCTTTGCCGTGGTTACCTCAAACTGCAAAAAGCTATGGTCCGTGTGTGATAAACGCTTAATTAAGATGGAGAAGGCATCAAATGTGCAGGCGGGAGGAATGGATAAGGAAATGTGTTTCGATCAATGGCAACATGTGGAGCCAGAAAGCGCTGAGCCTCTAGGAGGAATTCAGCAAGGGATCCTCTGAAACCAAGGATCGCATTCAAATAACTCTTACGATACTTTGTTATCGTTCTCTTGTTACTGTTCATCTTACTATGCCTGACTCAGAAACTACAGGATGTATGGACAGGAAGGAAACAGGGTTCAGTACTACCCCAGGACTCCAGGCATCCGCTGGGGGTCTTAGAATGCATCCCCTGCAGATAAGGGGTACTTACGACACTTGATCAAGGTCTGGGCTGAGGCCACCGCTCACAATCCTGACTCTGATCAGCTCTGATCGCCGAGGCTTCGGGTCCTCCCTTCCTCTCCCCGCTTTGTTTTTTTTTTTTTTCCTGCCCTCTACCTATCGACTGAGGGCCACGGTGAAACACCTGCGTTCATCGATTCATTGATGCCTTGAGCGACTCCGCTCGCATGAGAGATAAATAATGCACGCCCGACACTGAGTTTGGACATGGCGTTGATTGAGGACCAGGGGGAGGAATGGGGCAGCTGTCAGCACGATGTGCAGTGCGGTGTAGGGATTGAGATGATTCTCCAGCAGACGAGACAACAAAAGCCTGGGCCTGACTTTCGGCAAAGGCATCCTGCAGGACCAATCCGACTCCCTCTGAGCCTCGACTTCTGGCCTTTGGTCTGAATCTTACTCCAGCATCTATCTCAATGTAGCTTTCTATAAAACAGCACCTGCTTTCACATCCTTCCAGAACTCGAGCACATGCCATGTGCCAGCTGCTGGGGGGGAGCTCCAGCTTGATCTCATCGGGGTTAGGGGAGGGTTAGCGGGACAAACACTGTTACCTTTTTCGTGCAACAACACATCTCTTCTGAGAGACGTTCCTGGGTAGTCTACTGAGTTATCACACTAAGTCCCAGAAGGTCCAGTGACTTTTGGAAGCCTTCTAAACAGAGGGAAGGGCCTTTGCACAGGCCCGGGGGCCAGACAGGGCAGAGCCTGATGCAAGTTTAGGAGGACAGAACGCTGAAGGCGTGGCCTCTTTAGCATAGAAGGTCAACACGTTGTTGGGAGCAATAAGGTCGAGCATAAGAACTTGGGGTGTTTCTAGAATAGAGGGGAAAAGCTGAGAGGTGGCTGAGACTCCAGGTGAGGCAAGAATGTGCCCCAGCTTCTGTTACATGGAAGAAATGTTTTTATAACATAGGCTCTTAGGGTCATGTGCATCCACTGTATTAGTTTTGTAGTCAAACTCTGGCATAAGACAATTCCAGTCTTAGCAGGCTCAGCTAGTCTTAGAGTTCAGGCTCAAGGTAGCCCTGGAATTTAAAAAAAAAAAAAAAAAACAGGAGGCGTTGGCTTGCTGACAACTCGTTGCATGCATATGATGTTCATCTTTCTTGAAGGTATTTTCTGCCTCAATGCTTTTGAGGTTTCCTTGTCTTGCCCTACACGCACAGAAGGGTCTTCATTCAAACTCTAAGGGACCCCAAGGATGAGAGATGTAAGGTGAAGCTTTAACCCATTTCCCGTTCAGAAGAAACACAGCTCACTGCGAGCGTTACTTTTACACAAACATGCTCTTCAAGGCTGAAGCAAATCCGACTGGCTTTTAATATAGAAAAACATGAAAACTGTTCTTGGGGTTCTTTCTAAACAGAACTTGTGTCTCCTCCTAACGTAACCAATGTGCATGATCATCAGTATTTAATAATCCTTCGTGGTATATTCCAAAGTGTGAAACCACGGAACAGAAGATCATTCTGCACAAAAAGACGGCGTTTCTTGCCCAATCTTGCCATCCTTGTTGTCGTGTGAGCAGCCAACTTTGCAGCCACCTGTGGGATTGTGTTGCCCTATGTTGGTGGTGTGCTCTTGAGGAAATATTTTCCAAACAGGTGGGAGAGGCCATCAGAGCACGGATGACCTGGAAGGCGTTGCTGCCCTGGCTTGCGAAGCTTTTTCCGTCATCCTTTCAGATAATGTCAGTCTGGAGTTCACACGGCTGATCGTGTGCTCGGGAGGGAATGTGGGAATGTAGGAGCTCAGCCCTAACGTCTAAAAGGTGGTGAAAGAATGTCTCATCCCAACACCTGTGCCTTCCTTCGGTGCCCGGCTGGATGAGAAGTGAGCATCTGGTCAGCCGAGTCCCCTGCTCCCATGTTCTCGTTGGAACCCATGAGACATGTGGCTTCTTAGTTTTCTTTCCATTCCCGTTGTCTCCTGCAATTACAGTATCATTGCAGAAGGATGGCAACATTGTCACCTTGTCGCACTATCTCAGTGCCATACATCACAGAATCTTGCCAGTCTTCTCCTTTGCAATCCTTCCCCCCGCCACCCCCTTCCCAGATCGTTTGGCATCTGTTCAAACAAGCTGTCCCCTCTACATCAGTCTTGTTCTGATGAAATTCTCTGAAAAGCATAGGAGATGTATCAACGTTTTTAAAGATACAATATCCTTGGCCAAGAAGGTCATCGGCCAAGGTAAAACCAATGCACGATTATTTCAGATGACCAGCCGAATCGTACTGAGCCCTGTGTGAACAAAGCGTACTCCACATACAACCAGACTGATTCCCCCAAAGCACACAGAGCTGGAGAGCAGCTCCTGCTCGTCTCGTGTGAGGAAGCACTGCTTCACAACTCACCGCCCCTCAACCAGCATCAGTGACTCGGCGACGGCCGTGTCTGCCTGGAGTCTATACAGTCGAAAGCTTCTTTACAAGAAGGACAAACACGGGTCTGATCGAGCTCCTGCAGTGAAATCTGGGCCTCTGATTGACCAGTGGATATGGGAGAATTGTTGGCAAAACACAGGTGCTGAAGCAAAAATAAAAACCTTTCACTCGTCGTCCTTCTCCTGAGAGGAGGTGTATCCAAAAGAGGCCTCTTGGAGTCACCTGCAGAATACCTTTGCTGTGACGTTACTGCAAAGACTTCTGGTTCCTCGTCCGTGTCTTCCCATTTACCCGCTTGTGAAAATCCTTTCCGAGCGGGTTGCCGTGGACCCAGCGAGGCGAGGCAGCGTGGGCATCTGTTTCACTGGAGTTAGTCTTGAAACTCGCTCCTCGGCGAAGAACGGTGCAGAACCCTGCCGTGACTCAGCGGTGTCGCCGACATCGACTCTCCCCTGCCAGGTGAGTGCCGGCAGGTGAAGTCATACCTTTCGACGTGGAATCGTGGCACGACCACGACTCAGAGTATGACCTGAGTCGGCGGAGGGAGGGCGAGTTCCCTGGGATTCTGAATCGGATGGAGGCCTGACCCTTCAGCCTTCTGAAGCACTATTCGAAAAATCGTTGGAATCGCTCATTCCGGAAAAATCGGGTTCATCAAGTGAATCCTCGGCTAACGGTTTGAGAACGATATTAACACGTGTAGAAACGCTATGTTTTCTAGGCTTAGTATTTCTAGCCATTGAGAACTGCTGTATCCTGTGTAAACAGAAATACCACTACTAAAAACGGAATGCTATAGGGTGACGTCATTGGTTTATGACGATTACTGATACACTAGAGTGATGCGAAAAAAATGAAGTGAGATTTGGTAGCTAACCTTGGGGGTGAGGTTAGGACTGTAATCTGCGAGTTATCTTGGGCCAAACCCTGTAGCCACAGGTGCCACCAACAAATATTCTCGGGGCAGATGGGAAATAGGTTAAAAATTCCTTCCCCCTCGCTCTGAATGTTTCCCCATCCTCAGAAACAGGAATTCCTTTCCTAAAAGCAAACGAGCTGAGAAAAGCTCCTGGCCTACCGTGGGCACTCGAATACAGACCCTCAAATATTAGGTCCTTCTCCCGGGTCCCCCTATGGGGTGCTCCCTTCTTGGAAAACCAGTATTTTTTTTACCTTGTTTATCTCCCCTCTCCCCTCTGGTAACCACTAGTCTATTGTCCACGTCCGTGAGTCTGTTTCTCATGCTCATTGGTTGCTTTTGGTTTTATATCCCACGCACAAGTGATGTCATGTGACTTTCAGCTTTTTCTGTCTTGACTTACTGTGCTTAACAAGTCATCTCGAGGTCAAGGACCAGTTTTAAATATAGACCGAGAGGCTCGGAGTCACTTCTCACGGGAGGAACGGGCACCAGCTGGGTGAACATAGGCTGGAGGAGATGTCAACCATCGTCTCTCCCCGGAAGCCCTCTGCACAGTCCGAGTGACTGAGGCTTTCACTAACAGATGAATGACAGGATAACAAATCACTATTCTGGTCGGATGCCGGTGATCTGAAGCCCTCCGAATGTACGCTCTGACCACTTCCCACCTTAGCTGGGTGAACCGACCCAACTCCTGCCTGCTCTGTGAGCCCCAGTAACCATTTTGCGCCTCCGGTGGTGGCTTGACTACTTGTAATAGAGAATGGTAGGGACTAAATGTCATGTACCATCACCAGGGTACATGAAAGAAGACACCCCCAGATCCCCACAGCCAAGCTTTTGTTCTGCGATGCTGTGCATCTGTGCTTTCTCCGTAGCACTTACTTTAGCTACACGAGTACTGTTAATTTCTTACCGCTGCAGGACACAAACTCAGCAGCTTGCCATACGTCCACGAGCTTACTGTTCTGCAAGCATGGACGTGGCACTGTGTGGCTGGGTTCTCTGCTCTGTCCCCAGGCAGAAATTAAAGTGTCAGTTGGATTTGGTTCTCACCTGGACGCTGCAGGCAAACTGACACCCAAGCTCGAGCTTGGTGAATCTCAGTTCCTTGCACGGTAAGGTTTGAGGTTTTTTTTACTTTCATAGCTATCAACTCAGCTCCTGGAGGCGGCCGCCTGCATTCCTTGCCATGTGGCTCCCTCCATCTTCAAACTGGCATGTCTGAATCTTCTGCTTCGAACTTCTGACTTCCTATGCCTGGGACGTCTCGACCCAACTCTTAAAGGGCTTACGATGAGGTTGGGCCCGTTGAGGACAGTATCTCCTTCACCATATAACAAACAAGGGAGTGACCTTTCACACCCAACGGGTCATGTGGGGCATGTATACATGGGATAGCGGTCTTGGGGGCCATCTTAGGATGCTGCCTACCTTACCTGTGCCAGAAGATGCTTTGCTAGACTCACCTGAACACAGGGATCGTACCTCCTCCACTGTACTCAGCACCTGTGACAGGACTGGAGCACAAATACTGGAGACTCTGGGACTTACGTGCCTCCTGTACGGGGACTAAGGATGTTCTATGGCATTAAGCGTGCCTTTTTTGGATTCAGTCTTTGGAACCAAGAGGAAAGGAACCCTAACGACTCACCAAAAGATCTACCTTCTGACACCTTTATTTTAGAAAACTATATTCTCTCCAGTTTCATGCTGTCCAAAGTATTCGTAAAAATCCCGCTTGCTCAAACTGGCACCGTCCTTGTCATTATCGCCCCCCATTGGGGCAGTAATGGACCCCACCTTTCCTGACGCTCATCCACTTGCAGGTTGTGGCCACGAGGATGACTCAGAACGCCACTAAGAGAACAAGCGAAGGATTTTCCCTCCCGAAAGGGCTTTTAGTATGTGCTGACAACATTCCCTACGTTGGGTGAGTGCTGCCCCCTTTGGGTCAGAGGTGGACTTGCCAAGTGTCCATAAAAATGTAAGAAGTCAATAAAACAGCAAAAAGTCAATTGTCAAAAAAAGCCAAGCGCCAATATTTCACTTTCTTTTACCCTCATCAGGAGAGTCACTGCCTAGGCTGTTGCTGGCGCAAAAAAAAAAAAAAAATTAGTTTGAAGGCCGGGGGAGTGCCATATCAAAGGCAGAATATCAACCCTAGTTTCAGTCATCCCGAGCCCTATTTTACATCCACGCAAAACAGACAGAGATTGCTGTCTGATGCACACAGCAAACCTGCTGTTTCCTCCCAGGCCACCCTTAATTCATGGCAGCAACTGTCCACCCTTGCGTTTCCGCATGAGAATCCTTCTCGAGCCTGGTCTGGGCAGCCACAAGCGGTTCCTCTTATTATAAGCCTCAGGATTCAATCCTCTATCCAGGTGGCATTTGCTGGGATAGTGGCTCTGTTGGGTCAGCCTAGGGACGTCCCGTTCAGTCTGTCTCTGAAAATCTTCAGTGGAATAACAGGTGGCCAGGCTGTGCCACTTCCCCTCCTTACCCAAGTTCAACGTGGGTAAGAGGCTGGACAGTAGAGAGCTGAGGACAAAGGCAGGGAGGTCGCAGGCTCATGGATCAAATCTTGGGAAAGTCTAAGCTTGTGCATCTTCTGACATGAAGCCAGGGTCTCTCTCTAGGCCTTTGGAGCAATTGTGTCTTGGGGGAGAGACCTGACCTGGCACCCAGACACGCGTTTCAGCCCGAGTCTTGTTGCCAACAGCCTGTGTCTTTGCCTGAGTCATGTACCCTCTTAGGATTTGCTTTCCAAGGTAGAGAATGAATGTTTGTGTTCAGGCTTCTGGAGATGGATAGGCAGTCTTCTGTCAGACCAATATAACCTCTCTTGTAATGCTGCTGCATGTGTAAGTCATCCTTCAGCCCTCTGGGGACACTGTTCTTTGACACTGAAGGGCATCACGTCCCATTGTGTTGGTGACTAGAGGGGGTGGGGTGACCATGTAGATGCTTGTGAGATGAGAGCATCAAGGCATGTCCCACAACCTTTCTGGTCCTCCGGAAACCCAGAGATGCTGAAAGCTGTTGCCACGGGTAACAACTAAGCCTGGTCCTCTGGGCACTGTATACTTAGAGCTTTGCTTCCAAAAGATTCGTTTAAGATACTTCAGATTCTGCTCCTACGTCCAAATTCGCATCTCCATCTGGGATTGTAATGTCTCTGAGGTGGGAAATTATCAAATCAGGGTTGACAGGTTGATATTGAATCAACATCAAAAGTACTGAAAGCTGACTTTCCTCTAAGCCTTTGAGATGTGAAATGCTATTTTTGATAAAACATTGTGTTAGAGTAGAATAATAAAAAATACGTGGTCTCAAATCTCAAATGTCATAGTGCAGTAATCCACTCAACAAATAACTGAATGCCTGACATTCTGGAGACGACTGTGGGTGCTGGAGAGACAGTGGAGGAGTCTCTGCCTGTGCAGAATGTTCTAGATGGACGCATAAAATAAATCACGTAGTGATACAGCCTCTGCAGGAAAAAGGAAGCAGGGAAAGATAAAGAATGCAGGCCAGTGTTGAGCTTGGTGTCTGATCTCGGTGAATAGATCCCTTAACCATGCTTCCCCTCTGCTTGATCTGCAAAACAATTGTCAATTCTTTCCGAGGAGCAAGGAGAGGCCTGGAACTGAGTCGCTCTGCAGCTTGAGAAAAGGTTTCAGATGTCAAATGAGTTTAAGGGAATGCTCTGTCATAGTTTCTTAGAGGTTCATGTCCATGTTAGCATATTAAACGCTCTGATAAGTCCTGCAGAGGAATGTTTGATGCTGTATACACCAGTATCTCAGTAAAACTACAAACGACTTCCGGGTTAATTGTGGCACCCGAGTCCTGTAGACTCACTTGGGAAATGCTCACCTCACCTATGTGAAATGAGAAAAGGTTGTCCCCAGGATGAGGTAGGAATGCAAAATTGTGTCCCATCTGGGTCCTTGGCCAAGAACAGCCTTCTCCCAGTTGAATGATCTTCAAAGCTGTGGCTGACTGCAGACCTTGTTCTAAGATTCAAACAATGGGCCACCTTGTGTGTATTCAAGTGACTTTTTCATGCCCGTGGATTCCTAAACTTGAAGCTCACTTCACACCAAGAAAGTACGATTCTCCTTACTAAAACAAATTCAGACAGTTGAACTGTGTAACTTATTCTGCATGGGAGAAACCCTGGTCTCTGAAAGGCCAACTCAATGAAAATAGTTCCGGTTCTTTTCTTGAACTCGAACTAGAACCTTGTCCTCAGATCCTGCTCAAAATGTCCATTAGTTCAGACCTCGGGAGGTTCTTTAGAAAGTCTCACTGAGAATGGAGAAATACGAAACGCAAACATTAAATAGTGGTGAATAATCGGATTTAGGGAAAGTGGAGTCTCTTTAGTTGCTGGTGGCTTCCACTTTGGGGACCTGCCAATCAGGAGGAAAAAAATGTGGAGTTTAAATGATGCTTTCGAGGGTTTTTTTAGCTTTGAGTTGAAGGAGGTGAGCCTACTGGAGGTGAGCCTACTGGGCTTCTTCTAGTCTGAAAAGGGCAATGGTCAGCTTTGGGTTTCTAGACACAGGTTCACAGGTTTGGGGTCAAAAACTCCGTCTGGCCCCAGCAATGCTTGTTGGGTTAATGTTTGATTTAGCAACTGAAGCCAGTTGGTGTTTTGAGGGGGGAAGAACTCTTTGCTCGTTGGTAGGCTTGCTGGGGCAAGTACAGAGGCCATTGATCAGAACACAAAAGTACAGACCGTAAAAAAAAAAAAAAAACTATGGAATGTTCATCTAGTGCGTATATGTGGGAAAAATTAAAAACCCACAAACCTGTGCACGTTAATGAGGACAGATGGCTGGCACAACGGATAGCGGAATAAATCAGGGCCTCCCCTGACCTGTCAGCCCCATCTTGGGCGCTCCAGGCTAACCTGCGTCTTCTCTGGCGGCTCTCCCTGCCCCCTCCTTGACTCTCTCCCACTTCTGAGACCAGCTGGAGAGGAAATGGAACAGTTCCCAAACTGGGGGGGAAGAAAAAGTTCAAGTCTCCGAGTCCCAGCCCCAGGATGGAGGGGAAAGAAGGCACAGGAGCATCTTGGATGAAGGGATTCGGTGGATTGGCAGTCACCTTGCCGTGAGTTTGAGTTTGACTCCTCAAACCCAAACGTACCATGTTCAAGTTTGAAACCGGTGGCTCCTGAAAGCGCACCTTGTTGACCACTTGGGGTTTGGGTTGGCTTTAGGCGTTGACTCCCGACAGATGCTTTTGGAGAAGCAAGAAGGACTTGCCATGCTTCAGCCTCAGTGTGCACCCTTCTGGAGCCCCTGGGGTGTGTGTGTGTGTGTGTGTGTGTGTGTGTGTGTGCAGGTTTTTAACCTGAGCATGGGAACAGTGAGTGTAAGGACGTATAAGGCAGTTTTCCCATCTGGAAGATTGGGTCACCTTGGCCTCTGGTTATCATCGCACGTGGCATTGATGGAGCAGGTGTTTCTCTTGGAGGTTCCTCTCTCCACCTGCACCCCACTCCCACCTCTGCAGCAAGGATAGTCTATTTCCTTCTCATGAGGACCCTGGTGCTCTGTGTGAGATCACCTCTCAAACTCCCCTTTTCCTGTGGCGGAAAAGGCTGGCAATCCAACTCAATGTGCCCTTGAGCTGATATTTCCAGAATTTGATTCATCCCTGAGCTGGAGCTGGGTATGGGGTGTCCCCCGCATGTGGTTTGAAGGCTCCCTGTAGTAGAACGCTCACTTTCAAGTGATAAGGTGGACTCCAGTTGAGTAGATGGGAGCTTCGACCTGGGGTGGCGAGACTTGTGTTTCTTCTTTTTTTCAAAGACAGCCGTGCTTGTTTCATGGGAATAGAACATGAAGATTAAGTGAATGCGGCCACTTGCTCAGATGGAGGAGACTGGGAAGGGGTGTTTGGAGAGATATCGAGATCCATTTTTGATATTCTGGAGCCTGCTCAAAGCGTATTCCTCCCTGTGCAAAGGCATGAACGAACATGGGCGCTGCTAAAACGCCTCTCCTGAGCTTCGTGAAACCACCGCTGTGGCCAGAGGTGAAGACAGTGCTAAGACCACACTCCTTGGGTGACACTAGGCTGGCTGCCTAAACTCTCCTTCCCTAAGCTCAGGTTAGAATAGGAAAGTGTCTCGTCTATCCAGTGATCTGCCAGTCTGGTTTGCATACGTGACAGCCTCTAACTAGACTGAATTCTGCAAGAGTAGGGACTTTGGCTGTTCATCAAATTTCATATAGATGAGTGCCTGGCACGGAGCAAGTGTTAGACACTGTGAAGTGAACATAAGGTGTGTTCCTCCCCAATTCTCCCCCCCGAGCGGGGAAATCTTACGTTTGAGCCTTCATGTCATGCAGCCTCTTTTCTGAAAGTGCTATTTGGGGGAACCCTCACCTGAAATAACCTCAATTTCTGCTCATAAAGGAAGCAACCTAACTCAGACCTCGTAACTAAGTACTCCTGGGGTATGGCCTCACATTGGCAAATATTGGAGATCGTTGTCAAGAAGTACATTTGTGGCCTGAGAGAGAATTTCTAGCTGCAGTATCATATATACTCAAAATATATTTAGCGATTTAAATGGAAGTGAAGACGTACCCTGGAAAAACAAGTGTTTGAAAGGCTCGAATTACAAAAACCACTTTTGAAGAGGTGCGAATACAATTTGCATAAAAGTCTTATTGTATATTTTCTAGGAAAGTTAAGTAGGTAGGTATCAAATTCCACATGCCTCAAGTCTTAGCGAGACTCAGTTCCCTCCTCAGTGGGGGGAATTGGATTCCGGATTCCGCCATGGTCATCTTTGAAGTGTTAAATCCCAAAACGATGCTGTATTGACTCAGCAAGAATAGGCGGCTGCCCAAGACGTCATTCTTCCAGCCTTTGCCCATCAACGTCTCACTAAAAAGATAGAGCCGTGTTGTGTTTCAAGTCACACGTCTTTGATGCCCTGCAGCTTCTGGGACCCAAAGCTTTCTATAACTCTGCATATTGGAGACTTCAAACCCATACACACTCACAGGGACCAGACAAGTACGGGAAATAAAATGGATGGGATAGGGCTTGCTCAGGAGCAAAATCTGTCTTATTCAGTGAGCCGAGCTGTGGTCGTAACTGACCACATAGGGAAAGCAGACCCTTTGGTGCCAGCCCACCTCGTTTTTATTCAAGAGAATCTAGAAATCTGAATCTTGTGGATTTCAGTCTTCAGTACTGGCAACTTAATTCAGGTTTCTTGAAAAAATCCTTTGCAGAATTCTGGCATGCCTTGGCTTCTAGCATTGGCCAGAGTATCAGGCAGTGCCCGTCATTTCCCCACCTGTGAAATGGGAAGTTATACCATTTAAACGTAACTATGAATATGTCTGGTCTATAGGATGGTCTCACAGTAGAGCAATTAACTAAGTACATAATACCTCCTTCGGACTCAGATTTTTAAGACGATCTCAAGGATCTCGGAACTAGTCCGAACTCATCGTGTGCTGTCCTATTTTCCAACTGCATTGGTTCATCGATTTTTTTCTGATATTCTTAAGCTGATAATCTCTAGACTTAGTGGGTTGAAGACATATTTATGGGTTGAAGATATCCATGTCCTATAGAAACAGATTCTTGACTAGTTTGTCCTTGACTACTTAAGCCATTGTGTGCAGGGCACTGTAGTCGCTGGGGCATACTGAGACAGGATTTTCCTTACGTGTAGGGAGACATATCCTGACGTGGAACTGAATAAGACTGATATTATACATGTCCCCGGGTTCTGTGGAAGCTCATGTCACAGCACTCCAGTGTGAAGTCTCCTTGCACTCGAGTGTGAAGTCTCCTTGCACTCGAGTGTGAAGTCTCCCTGCATCTCATGATAACCCTAGGGCCCATTTTGAAGATGAAAAAGTCTGAGAAGCTATGTAACTTCTGAATTATGAATGGACCATGTACTCTTTATAAAGCCAGTAAGTGGCAGTGTCATGTGAGGGAGACACCGTTTTGTAAGGGGCTTAAGTTTCTTCCCAGTGTGGACCTGCAAATCGCTGCAGAAGTCCAACTTACCTGCCCATCAAAACTCGATGTGAGTTTTATTTTCCATACTGATTCTTTCCCTTGCAATGTGTGTCGTGTTTTACTGCGCCCTGATCAGCAGGGCGGGTGGAAGGTAGCTATGCATCCTGCCTTCCTGGCTTTCTGGGACGTGCTGCAGATCTCAATCCTTGGTGGCTTCTGTGTAGCCACTGAAGGAAACAAGTGTCTACTGACTTCAAAATTGGCTACAAGAGGACTGAGTCAGATGTGGACAGTGTATGAGCACAGAAACGTGCCAGTGTGCCCTTTCTAAGGGCCCCCCTCCAAAGGATCCCAGGTAGAAGGGATCTTGTGCTTTAAAGGGCACAGGTGGGGATTTAAGTGCAAAACGAAGCAGCCGGAAGGCTTAGCTTCTCGGCTTCATTCAAGTCTCTTGTGACCTTAATTTGGTATTGAAGCAGCTTCTCAGTGACAGTCCTTGCTGACTGGCTTGTTTCCTCTTATTTTAAGATGTGCCTCTAATTTGGCCCATCCCGTCCCTTTATACATACCAGGATCTCAAGAATCAGCTAGCCAACAGGCAAGGTCAGGTGGCTACCTCAGTCCAATCGGCTGGGTGCTGGATAGCAAAGTCACATGGTACAAAGACATGGCCTCCTGGTGGGTAGGGCCTGGGGTCTGGGTAGTTTCAGTTCCCCGGGGGCTATGGGTAAGCAGGGTGACTAATATCGTGTATCTTGTAAAAGGACAGTGTGTGTGGTCTGGAAAACTACTTAAGGCTACTTTGTCTTTCTAGTATCTGATTAAAGAGCAAGACTCCAGCCTTCTAAATGCTCCTCATTCCTCAGACTCGGGAGCCAACAGCTTGGCCTTGTCCTCATCTCTCAGACTCCCTGTCTTCGGTCTTCATGGGGAACCCCAAAGTGGAACATTTTAAAAGATGTTCTACATGGACATACAACCATGTGTGTGTGTGTGTGTGTGTGTGTGTGTGTGTGCGCGCACGCTTACCTTCCTCTGGTATATACCCTCAAACTTTTATTCGTGTTCATAACATAAGCAAAGATATGTGTGCCTGGTCATCTATAGCGGAATCTACCACCTTCTCTGGGGCTGGCTTGGTCAAAGTCACCAGCTGTTGAGTGCAGTACTCTATAAACGTTCATTAGATTCACTTGACTGGTGCTGTTATTTCAACTGTCCTTACTGAATTTCTTGCCAGTCCAGCTGTCAATCATTGATGATAGAGAGGTGTTGCAGTTCTACTCCTGTCGGAGACCTCAAGGCAGAATGGAAAGATCCCTCTTGGTCTCTGCTTCACCTATTTTGATGCTGTTACATGCATGAACACTAAGGGTGGTTAGGTTCTTAGAGTCATCCCCTCTGTTGTGCAATGCTCCTCTTTATCCCTGATAAACTTGCTCTGAACTTCGCTTAACTTGAAATACAGGCACTTCAGCTTTCTCCCAATCAGTGTCAGCATAGTTTATCTTCCTCTAGCCTGTGACTTTTAATCTCCCTGTCTTTGATTGAAGTAGGTTTCTTGTAGACAACGTACAGTTCGGTGGCTCTTCTAATTCAGTGAAAACTGGAAAAAAACTCAAAAGTATGACTCATTTGCTTCAGTAGAGTGTAATAGTCTGTAATTCACCCATCCCCCAAACTAGGCAGTTCTTCTGCTTTGGGGGGCTTTGGCCACTAAACAATGCTGAGTAGACAATGTTGCATATGTCTCTGTGAAGCGGTACTTTTATTACTATGGGATAGCATCCCAAGAGTGGGGTTGCTAGTTTGAAGTGTTCTGAGTAACTAAGTCTTACTAGCTGTTGCCAAACTGCCTTTCGACAAGGACAACACACACCACACTGCAAATAGTAGCCTTTACGTTGGAGCCAAAGGCGAAATATAACTGGGCAGTTGTCCAGGGACTTGGAATCCTTTTGATAAGATATCTGGAACCTTCAAACCCCAATCCTGTCTTCTTGTTGGCAAGCTTTTAAAATTTCAGTTCATTGTTCCAGCACAATTCCTTTTGCCCTGCCTAGTTGATGTATCCTGAGCCAATTACTAAATACTTGCTAAGTCACAAAGATGCCAAGTCTATTTCCAAGGGGGATATGTTGGGATGAGCATTTTGTGTCAGAAGAAAAACATAGTTGACTATTTAGACTCATTACTCCAGATAAGTTCAAGCGTTTAGCCATCACCTGAACTACAGTTCAGCAAATGGTTAATCCTCATTCTCTTCCTAGCCCATCCTGTCCCTGCTTTCAATAGGTGGGCATTTAGAAACTGCAACCTACTAACGAGGAAGCTATTTGGATGGGATATAACGAGGGTGTTAAGCCAAATCGTTTGTGGCTTTGGAATGTGGGGCAGGATTTTGCACGAGGCTTTATCTCTATCCCTGCTTGCCACTAATAGGTCATTAACTTATCTGGGCTATGAATGCATCCCCATTGCATATGTCCATCAAACCATAAACCCACAGCCACCCTGGCAGACTGCACATGCGATCCTCTGTTTTGGAGCCAAGTGCTTTATATAACTCCACAGTGGTGGCCCCAACCAACTTGCTTTTCAACAGCTCTGTGTGGCACCCTTGCCTGTCTCCCGGTGACAAGCCCAGACCTTCTTCAGGCATTTTCTCAGCGGGTTAATCAAATGGCATCAGTGGGAATGTTTACAGCTTGCTGCCACTTAGGGAGCTTTATCAGAGCCCTTTTAATATCGGCTCCCATCCCAAGGCTGATAACAGGGAACAGGGGCGGGGGGTAGGGGATGGACAGCTTTGGGAAAGCTGGTCAAGACCAGAAAACAAGATGTCAATCTAATCTGAAAGACCTCCCATAGGGTCTCTGCTGTGGGGTAGCAGTTTGGTCTGGAAGTCCTTGAGATGACACATCTCTAGTGCCAGACAGATGCTTGCCACCTAGCACTACTGGTCCATTCAACACTAGAGAGCACCTACCACGTACCAGGCTGTGTTTCTACGGTGGTAAGGTGCTATTCTTTCTCTGCTTGTTCATAAACATACTGAGCTAAGACTTAAGCCCAAGTCCTAATCATGCCCTAGTTGTACGATTTTGAACAACTTCTTGGCCATTCTTGAGCCCATTTTTCAGAGGGGGTTTTCTGAATGCTGTGTGTGTTTATCATTAAATGAGATAAGAGGGCCTAAAGATTTTGGCTTTACCATCACAAGGAACTGTGATCATTAATCCGGACTTAGAATATATCTGAGCTTTACCTAATACCCTTGGGAAGGAAGAGATAAAGACACTAAGGCAAGGAAGTTAAAGGCAAAGCTGCCTCGAGGGGCTCCAGAGAAAAATACCAAGACAGGTCCCCTTTGAAAGTCCAAACTTGCTGCTTTTTTGTTGTTGTTGGAAGATACACTACTGACATGTATATCTCAAAGTAACAACTTTTATTCCCCTACCGACCTATTATGGATGTTAGGAGGATTTTATGCTGAAATAGGCAACATGCAATTACCTGGCTATGGATTAACCACAAATGTAATCCCAGGCAAACTTCTTGCCTTCATATCCACACATCGCTCATCAGTGGTGGGCACCCTCGTGACAAAGGTAGCCTTGGCACCTTAAGCAAACTGAATATTCCCTGGGCTCTTGAGAACTACATCATCGAAATCCAGTGTTCTGAAGTCTTGTGTTGGACCACCTATCAATGATCTAGATCTGACAATGACTATTGGCTAGATACAAATGAGGAGTGAAACCAAAAGTGTCTTAGTCACTCTGGTTGTCAACCTTCACCCCGTGCACCTGAGAACTTTTCCTGAAGTGATGGTTCATTGAATCGTGACTGCATCCCCAGGTGCTTACCCCATCGGCTAACCTGCCTCGATCCCGGGAGGTTAGGTGGCGAAATGCCCATTTTACAGGTAAAGTTCACAAGGTTAACCAGTGAGTTAAGGAGAAGAGCCAAACTCACGTTTAAAGTCTGTCCTATGTACAAGCTACCTCCACCTCTCTCAATGCCGTGTTTGCAGTCGAAACGGCATGACGAGATGACAATGACATCAAGGAAGGAGACTAATAAGACAGTGAAGATCAGAGCATGAGCTGGATGAGGGTTCTGGAAGGGAGGCAGAGGAGCTCTCTTGAAGTTTAGCTTCTTGCATCCACATCTAGTTCTTCACTGCGTCTTGAGTTCGAGCATCTTGTTGAACCTCCACCTAGAATTGAGTATGAGTGGAGTATGGGTCTCATGCTCAGTGAGTACAGGTCTCTGTTGGGGGTGGGGATTGAGAATGTAACTGCTCATCTCAGACGCAGCCACTTCGTCTCCCCTCATACCCAGCTTCCCCGGCTCTGGGGCTACAGGCCCTATGGGGTGGCTCAAGCCATTATGTGTGCACCTCTTTGCAGACATTGATTTTTGTCTGTCTCTGCTCCTTGAGGCAGATATGTCATTCATCCCTTCATCTCTTGTTCTTTAAATTCTCCACTGACTTGTTGTTCGTCCTTTTGAACTAATAATACCTTCTCATTCCTTTAGGATTTGGGGAAGGAAAAAAGCAACACCTAATCAATCTGCCATGTTGACCTGAAAGTTCTATGGCATTGTATTGACTGTTAGCATTCTTCAGGTTTGAACGCCCTGTACGACTAAACCATCACACCGGATGCATAGCCTTTATAATTATAGGATTTATATTAAGTGCTATTGTTTGCATTTCATGAGGATCTTGCAAAGAGTATACTCAAACTCTTCAGTAAAGTTTCTGTATCTCTTAGCAACTTGGGGGGAATCAGATAAGCAGTGAAGAAAAGTAACAAAGGTGATTAAGCTTTGAGTTGTTGGGGCTGTGGGGCTATAACTTATAACTCATTTCTCTGATCTTGTGGGCCATTATAGTGAGAATCAGCAATCACCCAGTATTTGTGGGTTTTTAAGTGTAATTGGATCTGGTTCATCCGGGGTAAACATTAGGACTTGTCTTCCTCTAGCCTTGTATTTTATTTCAGTGGCATCTATAATATCAATCTTAACCTGGTTGTACCAAAGAGCAACTAGGTCAGCTTTCTGCACAGGGACTGCCATGAACTTTGTGGTTCTGAAATGCCCACAGAACCGCCCCCTTGGAGTGGATACGGTCACAGGGAAAGCTGTGACATATGTAGTGAGCCTTTGCCCATGGCTGGGAATAGTCACGGTTAACCACTCTTACCTGTGCATGCCCCACTGTGGCATTGAGACTGAGCCTAAATCAAACCAATGAGTGCATTCTAGATGACCTCACCATGTTCTGTTGAAATGAGTTCATACCAAGCGTTAAGGCTGTTGGCATTAGCTCATGCAGACATCACTCCCAATAGTCCAGAGAAGTAGCCAATCTGCCTCTTTGCTCACTTCCTCCGAGTTGTTCAGTGTCTCCTAAAACATGAAATCTGCCAGTGACTGCTGTTGGCTGGTCCCAATTTCAACCTCTACAACCACAGTTTACTTCCAGAGCTGGTTCAAGGAAACAGATGCTGAGGAGGAGTCAGGAGTGCAGATGGTTTACCGGGGACTGGCACGTATGAAGTAGAAATGGAAGCAGGATTAGATGGAGGGAACCATGGGACCATGATGTTCTAAGTGGCGAAGCCTCTGGTAGCTGAGTGAGGGGCTCTGGAGCCAAGACCACCCTCTAGAGGAGGTGCGGGTTGAACCAGCCCTTGCACCTCTTTCATGCATCTCCCTCTTTGCCATACTTCCCTCTGTAATGTGGAATACAACTACCTCATTTAACAGCCCTTCCTTCAAAAATCTGTCTCAAAAATATTGCAACTGAACAGCTACTCTTCAGAGATTGTCTCAGGGATGCTAGGGTTTGCCAGACTTAGCAAAAACTTAGCATTTCCACTCAAGTTCAAATTTCAGAAACAAATGTCTTCTGGTATAAGAATGTCCCAAATATTGCATGGGACACTATACTTACCTGACAGTAAGTACAGGGAAATAAACACAAACTTTCTAAAACTTACAGTAATGGAAGCCCAACTTCGAACTAACTTTGCTGGCAACGATATGGTTGACATCTGACACTAAAGATTCTAAGTCTCCTCTGCCTAAACGCTAGGAAAACTAGTTTTGGTCTAACTAAGCTTTGATCTGTCAATAGATGGTTGTTGGTGTTAATTCCAGGCCAACGGGAACCCCTGGTTTGGAGTGTGGTGAAGAAGGAAACTTTATTCAAGTGCATGGCTGTGGAACAGCTCCATAGCATCACAGTTTGATTATGAAGCAGCACAGAGAGGTGGCCCCTCTCTGGCTAGACAGTTCTGCTCTGCACCAGTCTGCCTCTCTCTGCCCTTCCCCACTCTGCCTGCTCTTCTCCGCTCTGGCCTGGAGAGACGCCTTTGACGTTTTGTCTTTGGTGTTTCAGCTCCAGCCATGGAATGTCTTCATTGTTTGAAGGAAAGGGCACACTTTGAGCTGGGAAGGAGCTGACTTACATAGACAGGAGTCTCTGCCTCTGGTCTCTGATTGGTCTTTCCTCATGCAAATGAAGACTCCAAATCTTTGGTTTGGTTCAAGACACTCTCTTTATTGGTCAGAGTGGGACCAGTGAAGATGCTGATGGTGATATAGCTGCACAGGTCCAATTGGACAGGGAAAGCATGAATCCTATTGGTTGAAATGATTCCAGGAACTCCTTTATAAGGGCTGGCTCAGATGGCAGGAATACAGTGCAGGCAGGCCGTTCAGTGCAGGCTTCTCCCTGAAGTGCAGTTTGCATGAGAGTCAGTGCTCAGTATAGAAATGGCTGGGCTATTTGAGCCCAGTTAGCCACCAGGAGGCCTTTTGGATATGAGTATCTTCTTTCTCAGGGCCCAATCCTTATTAGTTGACCTTATGGTTGAACCAAGATTAACACACTAGAATAAGACTACAATTGTCAATGTAAGTATTCTTAGCTGTTAATTATACCATTAATAGACCTGTGTCTAAGTCCCTGATAAAACATTAAACAGCATGTGTCAGTTCTAGTGTGTTCTGCTAAAACCTTCTCCCAGTGGTTGATACCCCCTTATCCAAATATATTTTAACACCTTCATCTACAAACTTATTTTTTGGTTCATGTTTCCAGGAGCTAATATGGCTCCTTAGTGTTCTGCATCAGGGTTCATTCTAGAATCTTACTAGCGCATCATTGTGAAGTTTATTGATAACTTCAGTCTTCTGAAAATCAGGTTTTTTCATTCCTTGCATTGAAGGAATCAGGAGGTGTATGACAATGACCCTGCAGGGTTTGTTAGCTGTTAATACCTGGAGGCTTAAGTCATCAAAGCAAGAATTTTTTTTTTGCAGCCTTTATCTTTGTCCACATTTTGGTAGGTAATCAATGTTTGATAATCAAACCAAAAAGAACATCTTGTAGCTTAATGTTGTGCTAAGGTTAATGTAGTTTTGATATATGGTCATGGTAGGTTGTAAGGGGAAACTTCGGTCAAGTGTATGCGGGAACTCTACGATTCTTCTGACTCTCCCGTCAGTGTTTATGTTCCCCTTTAGCTCTGAGATAATTTAGGGACTACAAGGAACGAATAATGACTGTAACTTGAGTCTGTGCTCAGAAGAGCTGGCCAGGTTAAGTGAGCAAAATCTTAAGCAGAAACAGAATATTGGCATAGTGTCAAATATCTCCTCCCAAGTACTTAGTCATCACAAAGGAGGAATTTACAATAGAGAATCCAGGAAGATGCCACTTCAGCGCTACCTACGGATGTCATGTGCTTTCTGATATGCACCGAGAAGGGTACAACATCACTTCTCTTTTTTCCCCCAAAAAACGCATAACCTCAATCACGAGAACATCAGGTATGCCCATACTGAGTGACATCCTACAAAATAACTGACTGGCACACTTTCAAAGCATCAAGGTCACAAGACAAGTAAAAGCGGAGAGTTTCTTCGATTGGCAGAGGTGAAGACCACGATGACTAACTGTGACACACCCTCCTGGACCGAATCCCAGAATCACAAAAAAGGACATCAGTGAAGCATCAAGACCGTAGACCATGAGCCCGTGTTGGCTCCAAGGAGAAATGAGAGGTGCCCGTGCTGGAATGTGAAGGGCTCCCCTTTGATAAGGGAAAGTGTGTGAGAATGTTTCCATTGTGACAGGAAGCAGTGTTTAGAGTCAAAGCCAGGATGACTCTAAGCAACCTTCTAGTGGAACATTCTGAATCTTACCGCTGGATAAAACCAGAATCCAGGTGCTAGCCCGGGCCAGATGAACCACCTCCTGATCTTTTTCTACATCCATGGCTCCTTTTCTTCCTCTATTGACTGTCACCCCTTGGTCTCCATAATCATTCCACTGTTTAGAGATTTAACTTCTTCTAAAGTTAGTCATCCGCAGGGCAGGCTTGCTCTCAGTTCTCCTTTATTCAACTCTC
Organism: Macroglossus sobrinus; assembly: GCA_004027375.1. Classification (NCBI taxonomy): domain Eukaryota; kingdom Metazoa; phylum Chordata; class Mammalia; order Chiroptera; family Pteropodidae; genus Macroglossus; species Macroglossus sobrinus. The sequence continues at coordinate 65,801 of PVKZ01003328.1, read as the reverse complement.
ACCATCTTCAAAGATGTTCATCTCGTTTCTCCAAGTTGGTCCACTTCCGGGATCTCAGGCCGCCCTCCCTGGTGGACAAAGCTTTGTGGGAACACAACCTCCCTGCTAAGATTTTAGGTTCCATATTCCCCAGTACAAGGAGTTTTGTATTAGCCCATCCTCACGCTCAAATGAGGGATTAGACCACAGATTCTGCATCAGTAGCTTATGGTCTGAAGCTCATTTAAGGAAAATGCCGTTCCATGTACCAACTCAGTATTGAACTTGTGTACTGAAGTTTTTGAATAACAGCCCTTGTATTGCTTCTCCACAAGTCATCTGTTTGGGGCACCTAACCTCCTTTGGGCCCTTATGGAAGAAGCGAGTAAGGCAGATGGTAATATTGGGTTACTTCTAAATCCCTGGTCTAATACTATGAAATTGTATGCTGACATCTCATCATTATAGGTAGGAAGCCAAATGAGGAGAGGGAGTGTTTTATGTCACCTGCAAATGAGTTTTACTTCTTCCTTTCCACTCTGGATGCCTTCTATTTCTTGCCTAATTACTGTGGCTGGGACGTCCAATACTACGTTGAATAAAGATGGCTAGAGCATCCTTTTCTCGTTCGTGATCTTTCAGATTTCGCCATGGAGCATGGTGTTAGTTTTGGGTTTGTTATATATGGCCTTCAATATGTTAAGATACAGTCCCTCTATCTCCTTTGAGATTTTTTTAAATAAAGCATTTGACATAATTCTGTTCTTCATCTGTTCAGATGATTGTGTGATTTTTACGCTTCATCTTGTTGATGTGGCGTATCACATTGACTGATGATGGACGTTGAACCATCCTTGCATCTTTGAAGTAAATCCCACTTGACCATGTATACGACCCTTTAAATATGTTGTTGAATTTGGTTTGCGAATACTTCGAAGATGTTTTGCATCTGTTAATCAGGGATATTGGCCTGTAACTTTCCTCTCTTGTGTCCCTGTCTAATTTTGGTATCAGTGTAATGGAAGAGTTTGAGACAGACTGGTATTGATTCTCTGAATGTGTGGAAAAATTCACCAGACACTGGACTTCTGTCTGTAGGGAACTTTTAAAGGTACCGATTCAATCTCCTTACTAGTAATCTGTTCAAACTTTCTACTTCATGATTCAGTCTTAGGAGATTGAATGTTCTAGAAATGTATTAACCTATTCTAGATTGTCTGATTTGTTGGCCAGGGAAGGGAGTGTTTTAGGCTAAGCAGGACTGGAGACAAGCTCATGTGGCTGAAGCAGAGAGAGAGAGAGTGGGTGGGAGAGCCCACATGATGAGGCTGGAAAAACAGATGACAGTGGTGGGTGGAAGCAGTGAAATATAGACAACATCTAGGGGTGAGTCATTAGAACCAGCTCAGGGTCCATAAAGTTCCCTGAAATTGACGATGCCTCGAATAGGAAAGTCTTACCAATGGAGAGACTTCTTGAATGGTACCCAGATTTTAGGCTGAGGACCGAAGCAGTCATGCCCCACCCACCAAAGCGCCAACCCAGTTTGGATCAGGAGTTCGGTCTCCACTTTGACCTTAATTCTCCTAGTAGATAGTTATCGGTTCCAATGACAGTTTTAATTACTGCAATTCACCTTTTAGCCAATGAGGTTTGTTTTAAACACATAACCCAACTTCAAGCTCAGCTCCACTGTGGGTTTGTGAAAGCAGAAAGAATAAAAGTAGGGAGAGGCTGGTTGGATTCCTTGGGCCATACACCCTCAAAGTCCAGAGCATTCTCTAGACTGCTTTTTAAAACACTTTCAAGAATGGTTTCTATTTCTTTCCTCATGGACTGTCTTCTGCAGTCTCTCACATCTTTGAGATGTTCTTCCAGCTTGTTTCCTTTGTTTCATTGGGTAGACTAGTGTTCCCCACTCTCTTCCATTTGCGATCCCCACTGGGAACTTGCTGAGACATACCTAAGTGTCTGTGGGCATAGTTCTTGGGACAGACTGGACTGTTCTATTCTTTAAGTGTTTATCTTGTTGAGGTTCATGATAACCTTAGGCTGGGCTGGAGTGTATTAGTGATGTTTTATAGATGAAAACAATGCTTAGAAGCTGTCACTCTTCAGAGTCATGCACAACAGGATGACAACTCATATTTCTGGACTTCTGGTTGGACTATCTAACCGCATGTTCTAAGTTTAACCACTTAGATTATGTCAATGTATATGGTCTAGATCTTTCCTTCTAGTAATTATCAACGCTTTGTCTGCCGAGCACTGTTTCCAAACATTCATTGTTTCCTTATAAATCCAAACAAATCCAAAGACATGTTTTTGACTTACAAAACTAGAGAAAGCTACAGAAGGGTGCATGCCAGGCTAATGTCATTGGCCAAACCTGTAGAGGTTCAGGAATGGTGAAGTGTGGGAGTTATCCAATTCTTTCTTTATACTTCTTTGCATCACTACCTTGGAAGTGCTTGCCGCCCTCACTGCTTTTGAAGAACAATTCAAAATGATAAAATTGTATTTAGGGTAAAGGGAAGACATAAGTAAAAAAAAAAAAATACTAAAGCCCCAGGGTAAGTTGAACACACACGAATAGTCCCATGGACGTCTTCAAGAGCTACAAACTTGTTTCCAAGCTTCCTGTTGACCCCAAACAAAGCATAGTCTGTGGAAACTAATACTACTTGTAAGTTAAACTCAAGCCTGCTTGCATGAACCAAGATCATCCTGATGCCAAAAGCAAGATCCATAAGATATTACCAGTATTGGTAATACCACCATTAATTACGTGGTAGGCATGGAGACAGTGTCTTCATGTCACTCGGTGTAATTCACAAGACATGAGGCAAGTCTTCTATCTCCATTTTACAGTGGAGAGAACTAGCTCAATCTTACATCCTCCCAAGAGCTCTCAGCTAGGGAATGGCAGAACTAACACTGATTCAGGTCTTGCTGGGTTCTAAGCCCATGTTCTTATTCAAGGTCACCTCCCTTGTGCTTTCTAGGAGTTACCCTCTTTTCCCTTCTGTCACATAGGGTTATCAGTCATCCCTGTTGGGACTCGGTCTTAGCACTGACAGTCCATGTCTCAGGCAAGCTGGAACGGTCGGTCATCCCAACAACACTGTTGCTTCATCACTGGCTATAATCAATGGCAGATTTTTGTCAAAAAGCCGTTATGCCTTTCCTAAACTATTCTGCAAAGTACCAGCATCCTACAAAACTAGAGTCAGTTGTTTCTTGCACACCAAATGACTACATTAAAAGTAAAAATCTAAGCACAAATATTCGTGCCTACAGTGACATGACAGATCTGTAGGTGCCAAAAGCTCAAACAAGTCACCTGATGTAAGAATGCATGAAACTCATGTCCCATCAGTTAATTGAGGGGCCATTGAAGAGGGCAGTGGCTAGAGTAATTGCTGAGAGCATGGGCTGTGGTCAATAAATCTTAGTCTTTAAATCTTAGCCTTGCCTTTACTAGCAATACGATGTGCAGTGAATGTCGTGTCCTTTGAGCCATGCCACAGTTTGCCCTTACCTCACTCTAAAAAGTAGGACTAATAAACCCCTTGCAGAGCTGTTAGGAATGAACAAATACTAATGCAAAGAAGCTCATATGCTTCCTGGACAAGCTGTTGAAATAAAAGTGGATGAGCATTCCCGAGGACCTTTAGGAGCTTGGGAAGTACAAGCTTGTACGTTGCTAGGCAACAGGTCTCCATCCATCTCAAGCAGCTCAGTTGCCAAGTGCTCTCAGAGCTGGACCAATTCAATGCCTTGCTTATGGAGGGCAGAAGCAACTGACTGGGTCAGGGGCTGAAAGGAAATGGGAATGGGAGGCCCAGGGCCTCGTGCTGCAGCTGTGTGCCATTACCCACAGCAGTCCTGGGTAAGAACAGTCCTAAAGCTGGCCATTTGTCCATGGTTTTATTGCTTTAATCCCACCATACAGGCCAAGGCCAAGCCACGATAATATATTTAAGTAATGAGGCATGACAGCTGGGGCCTGCCAGGGTGATTAGAACACACCTAGCAGGGTGTGAGAAGGTCTAAAGGTGAGGGTCCTAATCCCTTAAATGCCTGCAATTGTGAGATGGCAAATGAACAGAATGTTTAGACCCAGAGCAGAGCTGATAACTGGTTGGAAACCCCTATTGGACCGGTAAACATATGCATCCAAAAGCGTGAGAGCGAAAGGCTCTTCCAGGGGCAGGTGGTGATAGTGTTCGATAGGCCCTGTCCAGTCTTAGGTACTCAGTAATCCCCTGCTAGGAAATTCTTGGAGGTTCAACTGCCCAAATACCTGTTAATTTAAGGAATTACACTCCATCCTTTAATACTGTCATAATAAAGTAATACACATACATAGTAAAATTCCAAAAGCATTATTACATAATGAAATTCTCCTCTTAGCCTGAACTACTGAGGTAGAAATACCCTGAAATCCACCAGGTACAGAAATATCCCTCTCTTCACATAAGTAGATGCAGGCTACAAATCCCAGCTCCATCTTGGCTTATTCACTTAATTACTTCTGGCAATCATTCCACAGGGGTGCATGTAGCTGTACCTTGCTTTCTGCTAGGTGGAATCTCGGTTGGACTTTCACCAACAAGGGATTGGTTAAATGATGGTCATCCAGTCTGATTTTTTGTTAGGCAATGAGAGATGCAATGCTCTCCTTTGGCTGTCTTATTTCTCTCACACAAGGGGAGAAAGAACACTAGGGAGGTTTGAGCTAGACAGATCTAGTATGGAAGGCCCAAGTTTCAAGGTCATGACATGGCTTCTATCTATATATCTTATCTACCTATCATCTATCATCTATTTAATGGTGACATTGGTTAACAAAACCTAATAAGTTTCAGCTGTACATTTTAAGAGTAAGGCATATATATAATACATACTTACATTGTGTGTTCACCTCCCATAGTTAGATTTTATGACAACCTGGCTGTAAAAGACCCACAGGTACAGCCATGGTCACAAAAAACCTATATGGAGGCAGAAGGCTGGGCATTATTTTCTTCATGCACTAACTCACATAGTTTCATAATAGAATAAAGGTAAACCTATGCTGATAAAGGCCACCAAGGAGATCCTTAACAATAAGGAAGCACTTGCCTCACTAGGCAGGCCAGTTTATCAGAACACACCTGAGAGCTGGGACGGTGGGAAGGGTGACTTCTGTAGGAGATTCCTTTGGGTTATCACTCTTGATAAACAAAGAATGAGAAAGCCCTAAATTCTAGAAGTTGACTCGCTAGCTTCCCAATGCCCAGAAGACTGAGCAATCTGCTTAGTTATAGCACGAAATTTTGCCTGGATGCCATGACTTGGGACAAATCAGAATCACTTTGCCTAGAGCAATTCGAATCATAGGATGTAGAGTGAAACTGTATGTTAGACTATTGTGTTGCTATGTGACCTAACTTCTCTGAGCCCTTTCCTCCACTTCTAAAATGGTAATAGATTAACAAAAGAATCTAGATCCTCTGAGAATTAGGTGCTAAAGCAGGGTTAGATTTGCAAGAGACTTGTTAGGGGAGATACTTGTGAAGAAATGGGGAGGGAGCTGGGGGATCCTGGGACGTCAATGCAATTCTGACCCCTGAATGAAGAAGAAAGGAAATATGGAAGTCGATTCAACTGCTGGGTAATCTAAGAAAGTTAAGAAGCTTATGGAGAGTCCTTGAGCCATAGTCACCTGTCACAGGTATCCTATGACTCTCCAGAAAGAGTTTACCTAAGAATCCCTGTGTCACTGGGAGCAGCCCACATGTAGTATGGCCTCAGTGTGAATGCTGTGATGTCTCTCTGACCTCAGCAGCTCGGGGCCCCATCAATAAGTTCCCTGTGGATGCAGATCTGAGAGTTACAGTTCCAAAGCTGCCATAATCCTATCACCTGAGATGCGAAGATTAGTAATGTATGAAATGCTCAGAAATTGGCATGGAGCTAGTTTGGGGGAGCTGTTCAAAGGTCATGGTTCATGTGCACTGCCTGTGTGAACTTAGACATGTCGCTCGGACTCTACGTGCCCGTTTTCCAAACTCTGTAAAATGGGGCTACCCATTAAAGTTAAGGTGAGCTTTGCATGCACGTGAGATACTCAGTATAGTGCAAATACAGACCAAGAGCCCATGTCTTGGATTAGTGTCAGATCATTACCAAAGTCTTCATCTCTGGTGAATGTGGGACCTTCCTTCGGTGTCTGGGGCACACAATAGGACCCGCTTTAGCGATCTCTCCCTACAAGAAGTAGACTACTGGTCTTCTCTATATTTGCTGTCCTACCTGGGCAAGTGGCAGCCTCCCCTCTGAAGCCAGGAAGCACAATGGGATGTCCAGTGGATGATCTTGCCAAAAAGCCAGGGTGGAGCCCTTACCTGCCTCTCTTGGCTAGCCCTGGGTACCTCTGGCCTGTTAGGAAAAAGCCCTCAGGTTCAAGCAGGTGCAGGACCGGCTTCATGAGTGTGTGACCTATGCAGTCTGACAGGACCAGACACTTAGAACCCAGTGCTTATTCTCATGCTTTGACATTGGCAGGCTCAAAACTATGTTTTGAATAAAGGGACCCACATTTTCCCTTTGTACCAAGACTGGCAAAGGACTTGGCTGGTTCTGAGTTGAGTCTATTCAGTATCCTGGTAAGAAGCCACTGGTACAGCCAAAGGAGTCAACTGAAGATGATAAATGGGCCATGTGTGGAAGTGTGGGCAGAGTCAGGGAACTGACAAGGAATGGCAAAGCACATGCAGAGCAACAGTGGGGGCCATGACCAACCCTGGGTGTCATCTCCAGAGACAGCTGTAACAGAAGAGCTGACGTACAGGAGTTGGGGACTCAGGCAGAAAGATTTGGCTGCTCTTAAAACTGAGGCCTAGGAAAAAAAAACTGGGAGAATAAGTTCTAGATCTTGTTCTCTTTCGCTCCTCTCCTTCCAATGCCTTTGATTTGCTGCTAACACATGCAGAAGTTGAGGATCCCAAGGCAGGCAGTCCATGAAGGTCGTTATCCTGGGGACACAGCGTAGGACACAGAAGTGTGGAGACTGTATTTGCAGAAGGGAGGAAAACCAGACAGGTCCACAGGCAGCTTCTCTGTGCTTCCTGATCACTTCTTAAGAAATCTCAGACTCTAGTGCCCAGCAGTCCACCCTGAACTAAATCGCCCCTAAAGAGAACGTCAAATCTCCAGTTCTCATGAACAATGTCAGCAGAGCCCTGAGGATTCAGATTTGCTTTCCTGAGGCAGAAGAAAGTTTTTATCAGATAAAGGTTTACTAGCCAAAAACACTTTTTTGCTAGCTAAAGAGGTAAAGGCTGTCTTAAGTCTCCCTTGGTGTGACTGAATTTTCCAGACAAGTTTTATCTGAGCTTTATGCTTTAGTATCCAATGCACCTCTGATGGATAAATAAGGCAGGGGGCAGGAGGAGGGGAGAGGTAACGTTTTGGAAACAGATACGTGAGTGCACTGTTATTCGACCCTAAATATGTTCCTGAAAATATGACTACAGACCACATATTCTTTAGTCTTGTCAATGCCCTCATGAAACCAGTTTTCAGGGAGATTCCTTTACGATTGTAGGGATGGTGTCTCCATTACAAAAAAAACTTATAGATGGAAGTAACTCTTAAAGTTAGTGCTTTTGTTGGAAAAACTTGTGCAGCGTCCCTATCATTGGAGGGAGGTTGACTTAGGACGATCTCCTAGCTGTTGGCTCCATGGAAAAATCATTTAATTGTGAAAAAAAAATCTAAGTTCCCCATAAACACATCACTGTTAATGGATCTTATCATCTCATGATTTGGAGCGTGTCTGATTCCATTCTGCATCTTAGTATCTGTATGCTTTGGGTGACTCTTTAACTTCTGGGCCTGTTTCATCTAGAAATGGGGAGAATCACCTATGTCTCAAGTTCACCAGGATGAAATAAGAGTGTGGGGGAAGAACAAACTTTCCTTTTTACCCTCAAGGTCCTTTTGGCTGGTCTAATCAAAATGACAAGAGACAGATCAGCAAGAGAAAATAACCAAATTTAATACACATGTGTAGATGGGAACTCGCATACATGAGCAGTTCAGAGACAAAGGAAAGGAGGGTATATAAGACATCCTGAGTTAGGGGTGAGGTAGGGTGCCTTGGAGGCTTCAAGAGGTCATTGCAGAATGATAAGAATAAATATGTGGTAAATAAAGGTTTGTCCTGTGCTACAAACAAGTCAAAGGAGGTTACCTCTAATAATCTGAGGCTGTTAGTTTTTAAGTTCTTCTAGGTAGCAAGGGAGGGGCAGGAATTACTCCTGAGCCCACAGCTAAAGTAATCCTTAGCTCGAAACAATCTACCTATCACAGAAGCACATCTTGGAGTGAATAGCTCTGAATCCCCACAAGGGCCTTCCCCCAGTTCCTGACATACCAGGAACCATGCCCTTGCCACCACAAAGTTCAGCCTGCTAGAGAATCAGATCAATGTATTCTAGTCTGATGGACACTTTGGGAGTCAAGTACACAAAGCCATGGGAACTCTAAGAAGTCACTGAAACTCAAGGGCACGATGTCAGCTAAAACTTTTTGGAACACATGATATCTAAGACTTGGAGAATGATGTAGAGTTTAGACCAGGGAAATGAAAGAGAAACACTGTCTGTTTTGGCCCAGTGGAGGCTGACGGGGCCACCTCACTTCAAAACACTTCATCCTTTGGAAGTGCCAGTAGACAGAAGAATGAACTTGGGAATGAACTGTCTTCCACTCCCTACACCCTGTAACACCCAAGCCACTGCAGGAGTGGAAGGAGTAAAGAAAAAAGCAAATTGGGGACAAGGTAGGAAGTCACAGCCAAGAGGTGTGCCATTAGCTCAGATCCTCATACACCCCAGGGGCAGAGGGGTAACTACCAATCAGGTGGCCGAGGCTCCCTCCCCTCCGCCCACCTGTCCAGGGTCCCAGCGCTTCCTGCCCTGGTTTAGGAGAAGCAGAGCTGAGACGGGTCAACCAGACTTCCCTTCCATTTTCCATCCCCTCATTTTTCCTTTCATCGTCCTCAGAAACCCTCGTCGGGCAGATGGCAGACAATGCCTAATGTCAGTCCTGTCTGTGACTGCCGGCGCCCCGAGAAAGAACGGGGTGCCTGAGTGCGGGGAGAGCATGCACGGGTCCTCCCCGACACCCATCCGCAGGAAATGCACTCATTTCCAACCTGCTGGCAGTGCAGTGACAGTGAGGGGAGCCACAGCTGTGAGTGTGGAAAGGCTGCAGGAGACAGACCATTTCCCAGCTCCGAGCTGCTGCAGAAGGAGAAATGGAACACTTGCTTGTAATTTCCCCCTGACGTCCGACCGGGACTAATCTAAGTAGGTGCTCGGCTGAAGGGCCAACACAAGGGGAAGATGGGGCTTTTTCCAGTGGCCAAGTTTAGACCCAGCCCCCACCTTGGCAGGACCACAGCCCTCTTTGGGGATTCTAAAGACTTGCTGATACCCTCTTAGAGTTAATCTCTCTTCTGTTAAAAAAAAAAAAAAAAAAACACAGGCTCCAAATGGCATCAGTTATGTTGAAAGCCCGGGATACCAAACCTAGACCTAATATCTGATCTAATTGCAGTTTTAGCATCACCCCAAAAACATAATCAACAGATCCAGAATTTTCTGGTCAAGGACCAGTAAGAAAACATATTAGATGGAGAGGGCCCATCTCCCATAGAAAGAAGAGACAACCTACACAATAAACCTTTTTCTCCAAAATAGTCATCTCTCTAATAGTTCCCTTGAGCCACCCTTTTTCCTATAAAAACCCTTCCATTCGTTACAGCTTCTTGGGGCATCCTTCTCATTGCCAGATTGGATGCTGCCTGCTTTGTGAATCCCTTAATCGTCAATGAGATCTTCTATTTTACTGTTGAATTGTTTCCTTAACATTTTTAAGGAGTGTTTTTCTTCCTTAAAGATCAAACTCAAATCTGTTTCTGACTCTTGGCTATGTGACCTTGGACAAGGTCGTGACCGCTTTAACTTCGGTCTCGTAAAATACGATGTTGCAAAGTCGAAATGAGAATGTACGTGCAGGATACGAACCAGGCCTGGCACATGTCATTTAATAACTTGCATAGTGCCTTCTGCCTCTGTCATTTGGAGTTCTCAATAGCCCTTCTTCTCCTGAGGAACCCCTAGAGATGGAGACAGAAGTAGGGCCCATGAGAGCTGGTTGCCTGACACACAACAGCAGGGTGTGCATGTGTTTTGGGGAGAGAAGTTGGGTGTCACCCAACAAAGATACAAGTTGGTCTAAGATTTGACAGGGCTGATGGTCCTAGGATGACTATGGAACGATGGCTGACTTCATGACAACAGAGAGAGCCCTCTGTGTGGTACCTGATAGACCCTTGACCTTCTGAGCTATTATAACTTTTTCCGTCTGTCCTCAAGATTCAGACCACAGAGACTTCAGGAACCAGAAGCTCTAGGAGCTTGACTCCTGACTTGACCTTGACACTGTGCTCTACATTGTCCCCGTAAGTGAGATCGTAGAACCAGAAAACCTTCTGAGACTCTAACACCCTCTTTCCCCAAACCTTGTCCTCTTGACAAGAGGGCATCAAACAGTACACCCCTAACTGTTGATCCTATACAGGACTTGAATACATAGAAGGAAAAAACTTACCCATCAGGGACAAGAGGGCTTTGTCGGTAACTGAGCAGATGAGACTGGGTTTGAACTAGGTACAGGCTGTCACGTGGCTTTGGAGTCAAATGTTGTTGAAATCTCAGCTCTGCTATGAGCTGAGTGGCCTTAGGCAAGGTGACAGTTCGCTCTGAGCCTCAGGTACCTGTGGCTGGAACACCTACCTCACAGGGCTTTTGAATCTAGAGAAGATAATGCATGTGATGCGTAGCATGTTACATTGTAATGGGTTTGCCTAGTAGCACCTGCTAAGGCACACAGAGTAGTGGCTTAAGCACATTGTTTTCCTTTGGTGACAATCTGGAGGCAGTTCACCTAGGGCTGGCATGATGTTCCGTGGGACAGGGACCCAGGCTCCTTTAGTTTTCTCTGTTGTGCATCTCCTGGGGAACCCCTAGAGACAGAGGCAGAGATAGGGTCCATGAGAACTGGTTGCTAAAATTCCTGCACGTTCGCCCCGTGTTTCAAGATGGTTGCTGCAGCCTTTGCCATTGTCTGGATTCCAGCTCAAGGGGAAGGCAAAGTAAGAACACTGCCTGGAACCCAAACTCACCCATTCCACCTACATCCTGTTTGTTAGAGCTTTAGTGCCATAGCGAAGCCTAACTGCAAGAAAAACTGGTCCAATCCTGGGCGACCAGGTGTACCCAACTACAAATGAGACATCCTATGACTGGAAAAGGGTAAGACCTGATGTTCGGGGCTAACTAAGACTCATCCATGGCCTTGCTGTTCTAAAACCAGCACTGTCCTTGGCTGTGTGTCCTTAGGCAAATTATTTCTTAGTTGCTTTGCTACCTGTAAGTGGGCATGCTGTCATCTCCATAGGCTTGTGAGAACGGACTTAGTCGATGGGAGTGTTTCTCTAGTCCCAGTACCCAGCTCCTCTTCCGATCCTTTCTTTCGGAGTTGTGCATGTGGGCTTGCCCATTCTACTGCGTATACCCTAGTGAAAAGCCCACTTCTCCAGAAAGAAGAGTCTTCACAGACAAACGTGAGTTGAATGTGGACATCTGGGCCCGATTTAGGAAATCTTTGAGAGATGGATGCCTTGGAAGAACAATGCCTTTGTCTGAGGCTGCCAGCATTGCAAGGACACTTAACTAAGCACAAACAGCTGTCCCACATCTGCAGGATCCACTTTCAACAACTGTATACAGTAGATATGCTGATAATGACATTGGGTCTAGCCAGACTCAGTTCATACGGTGTAGAGACTGAAGGGCACTGTTCGGTGTTGCAAGGTGCAAATGATGCTGGAAGATAGTGAGAAAGCAATGAAATTCTGGGAGGCTAGTCTGCCTTCTGAGCTGAGTAAAGTGAGACCTGGGCTGCCTTCCCTAGAACTGTCTTGGTTCGAAAAGCAGGATGGAACTGCATTATGGCTATCCAATGGGCTTGCATGCTGCCCCCTCTCACCCTAAAGAATGTTGATGCGACAGAGATCAGTATCGTGAAACCTTAGATCAGTATCCATCTCCCTGTCTGGGCAGGAAGATGTCCTTGAGCAGTCTGAGAAAGATCCATCCCTTTCATGGAGAAAGTTCCCCTTTTAGATGGCTGTTCTTGTCCTGTTTATGACCCCATGATTAGTGCTTCCTAAGTTTCTGACAATAAGGTCTCCGGTGATTGGAGAGATACTGGGTTGTCTTAAGGTTGGATGTAGGAGGGTTACCGGGAGCCGCTTTCGACCCTGCCACCCCCCTCCCCTACTGTGGGTGGGCCCTGCTCACCAGCCATAAGTGCATAGGGCATTAGCTCCACCTCTCTTCTAAAGAGGCATAGAAACTACCCCCACCACTGCACATAAGGCCTCCTCGTTTATCGTGAACTTGAATGGGTGCCCTCAAATAGGTAAACTGAAACCTCACCTTCGCTTTAAGCAATGCTGAAACATGCCTTGACATACAAGGAATAACCAGATATTGTTATAATGGCTTTCTAACTGTTCAGCAATAAACACTTCCCTTCGCCTGTGAGCGTTTATAAATTTGACTCACGTCATTTATAATCTTGATTCACATCAAGAAGAGGCGATATGATCCAGGGCTGCAACTAATGATGGGGACAGGACCCTGAGTGAGGATCCTGTCTGACCACTGACTTGTTGTGACTGGGTGGCATGGATCTGTTAAGTAACTCGGCCCGTTTCCTCAGATGTATATGAGATTAAAAATAGCACATAAATAAAGCACACACATAAATAAAACAAGAGTACTTGGAACAATGCTCAACATGTAGTAAGTGGCATGTTAAATTTTTGTCTCTGGAACAAAAAGGTGCTTTGCCAGGAGGGATGCCCTGCCTGGCTTCATGAGTCACGGCCACGAGGAGTGATTTGAAACCTACCTGTGCAGATATGAACAGTGAGGACAGATATACTTGGCTTGCTTCCAGTCACTCTGTTCCGTCTTGCAAATTAGAGCAGAGTTTGCAGTGTGACACTTTTCAGGAGGGCTTTACCTCTTTTTGCAAGTTCTAGATGTTTCCATGTAAGATATAGAATTTATTTTTACCTGGGAACAAGAGACATCAGTTGCAGGTTGCCTAAATGGTGAGACGGGGTAAAGAAGGGGAAGGCATCTATAGGTTTGCAGGAACCATCTGGAGTTAAGGATAGAGAGGGAGAAATCGGTGCCTCTGTGATGTCCCGAGGAGGGTATGTGCGTGAGTGCACATGCCTGTGGATGAGTGGGGGGGACTTTAAGTGTGGTTTCCCCAGACTTCTCTTCTCTCTCTCATCCTTCCCTGAGCTTTACTCTCACTGACATTCAGAAGGCAAGAGAACATTGACGGAATTGTCAACCACAGTCCCATTTGTCACTATGGTTGGGACATGTCGAGTGCTGATCGCTGATGCCTGGATTTTGCGAACTAGTCACTGTGGCTAAGGGGACATGACTCCTGATGGGTCTAAGGCAATGGGGATCCATCTTTTAGAGGAAGATGTTTGTGCCACTCAATGGCAAGTTCACCCACGCCGAATGTCATTACTTGTGGGTTCGGGCATGGTTCAATCTGGTCCTTCCCTTTCGATCTACCCACAGTACACCAGGTGTTGGGGGTAGGAAGCTGCCCACAGGTAAGAACAGTTGGCTGCTCATTGTGCTTGGTGATTCAAGCTTGTCCAAAATGCATCTGCATGCACACAGTCATCTCTGTCTGTAGGCAGGTGACTCTTGTGTATCCCACACCTGTGACACCAAGGGGCTTCTGGGTCAAGAACCCAATGGACAGAAACAGAAACCTCCATGCCACTGTAAACTGCTCCTCAGGGCTCATCTGACCTGGCCACAGGGTCAAATACGTTAGCCTCTCAGCATCCACCGACCCCTTTAGCTTGCCACTTCTTGGTTTCTGGAGAAAACTCGGTCATCGTGACCAGCATTGTGCCTTTCTCTGAACCTTACTTTCTTGGGTTCTCAGGTGGCTGAATTTAGTTGAGTGGGAAATAACCATGAGTAGAGACTTCAAGGGCCATATGTAATCCGATTGGAATGTTTTTTTGTGGAGCTTTAGGCCTCACTCCCTCCTCCCTGCAAAAGAAATTGATGTCTAACATGCCCTGGAGACAGGATGGAAGAGGCACTCACTGATGCTCTCTTAGCTATTGGAACCCATTTATCCTGAACTTGTTTTGATTGGCCTGCTGCTTGTCCAGATGGTAGGGCTGGTGTGTCTGGTCCACCGTGAACTTTCCTTCTAGAACCTTCAGCTCTTGTAGAATGTGTACTGGCTTCTTCACCTGCCTTCTCTGGACCCCTCTCCGGGCTACCGTGCTCCTGGAATGATGCCCTTGAAACTCCTGCTTCATCTCTGCTAACCTCACTTAGTTAACCACTTATGGTCTTGAATGAATGTCTTCTCCGAATAACTGAATTAACTAGCTGTTCAGACTTCTCCAAGACTTTTTTCCTGGTGCAATCGGGTTAATCAAGGCCTGCCTCCTGAATGGAGTCATGCCCCAAACGATGTATTTTAGGAAGAACCACTTTGAGGAAACTCTGAGGCTTACTTAACTTATTTTTCTAATGCCACTTTTTTTTTGTTGTTCCTATGATGCCTCTGCACGCACCAAGACGGAGCCTCCAGGCTCAGGGTCAATTAGTTTCTGAGCAGTGATGAAGGGACCTGAACAAAGCTAATCATAATTGCTCAGTGCAGGAGGACAAGTAGCATCTCCTGGATCTGGCCTTAATGAGCCTGAATACTTAGTCCACAGTGCCCACCCCCTCCCCAACCCCCTGTGGAGGTGGTGCCCCTCATCTCTGCCATTTTAAGAATGGAAGCAAGGATGCTCAGCTGTCTCTGATGAGAGCTGACAGTGGCTCCAGCCTCCGGCTTCAGGAATGAGAGGAGGGCAGGGGCTCCCGGGCAGGCTATCTTTTGAGTGTCTCCTCCCTGACCCAGGAGAGCAAAAGTCTGTTTTCCTGCTGCTAGGGGCTCGGATGGGATTCCTATCTCTAGAGAAGAAAGGGAGCATGGTGTTTGTTTTGCATCAGCTCGGAAAGGAGGGATTAAACTCACATGCCAAAGCGATCAGACACAGAGGAGGTACAGGGATCAGGGGAGCTTTCCCTCTGAGACTGATCTGGGGGGACAGGTTGTGGCAGATTCCAAATCTGCTCCCCACTCTGAGGGGGCTGGATACCCGAGGAAATGCCCATGGGAGTCGTGGAATTCCTGCCTGGAGCATCTCTTCACCTTTTCACGTGAACATCTTTCCTTACCAGGACCACTGAAATGTCATGTGTCCCCTAACGAGCAGCACCTGGCCTTCTCATCACTTCCTCTTCCTCTTCGTCATCTTCCCAATGTCCATGTTTGGGGTGGCAGGAACTCAAACTAATTCGTTCCTAGCTTTCTTAGATAGTGAAGAAGTTAAGGTTCATCGTGAACTTGACTGTAGCTGCTCAGCTGATGGGGCTGGTGCATTTGGTTCAGTGTGAACCTTCTCTCTAGAATCATTTGAACTTGGAACACGAATGTATTGGGTGTTTGTTTTTTTAAACTTTACCTCTAGATTTCTTTTCTTTCATCCTTTATTTGTTTCTGAAGCTAGATGTCTAGATCCGTCTGTGGACTTATTTTTCTCCCGGATACTAACTGTGTAAATCACAAGCCCTAACTGTATCTTAACACAATAGAAACTTATTCGGTCCACTGCGGTTTCGTGCATCCTCTCATGGTCCACAGGAAGCCTGGGCAGGCCTTGTTCAGGAACCCACTGGGTTCACTCTGTGGCTCCCAGCTCCCAGAACCCTGGGGTCCTCTGCTCTCGCCTCTGCGGGAGGGGTAAGTGGATGGCACCAGAGCTCCGATTCTTCCCCACTGTGCTCTAGAAGTACTAGAAGGCAGCGGAAACTTCTTAGAGAGCTAGGGGAGTCCTGAGTTTGAGGCAGAGCTCATCTCCTGTGTACAGGTTGAAATATGTACCCTGCTATAATGGAGACCCTACTAACAGTGTCGTGTTCCCCCACCTCACTCTAGGACCGAGTCTTTGAGGCCAGGGGTTCCTTTCACTGTAGAAACAAAGAATCCACAAGTCAAGAGTGTGCTGAAGTCTCCATCTGTGTGTCCCCAACCCAGTTTTATTCTCCATCATCCCTTGTTCTGTGCCTCATCACCAGGAAGGGACTCTGCTTCCTTGCTCAGTAGCTGCTAAGCTGTTATGTCAAGCAATGGAGTATTTGGCCAGCTGTCTGCAATCCAGAAGATGAGGATTAAGGCAGTCCCCCATCGTATGGCAGCCCACAGATTCTGCCAGACGGCCTCTTGCATAGTTGGGGTGCTAGCAGGGCTCCAGTAGCAACGGCCTCCCTCAAAGTGTCCCCAAAAGTAAGCTCAGTCTCAGAGCCACTCTGAAGTTCACATGCATTGAGCTCTCCTTGTCTGAAGACCCAAGTAGATAAAAAGCCACCCATCCCATGGTGACAAGTTTTCCTTTAAAAAAAAAAATTAAAATAAAAGGCTTTTCATGACTTACTTATGCTGGTTTTGGCTGAAGTCACCAGTGATGTCTTTCCTCCTTGAATTCTATCCTCGCCCCAAATCTGTACCACGAATAAGGAGAGTCAGTTCTGTGTGACAAGAACTTTGAGGTCTTTACGGCTGTTCTTGGTTGCAGACTGTATATATAAAGCATCATGGAGCAGTTCCTGTGTTTGAAGACAGGTTGGCGACAGCATTAAAGAAAATTCTTATCAACATAAGAAACATCCAGAACTGGAGGGAATTATTAGGGAATTATTTGGTTTATTTGAACCAAACCGATGGCATATGCCGGGGAGCAAGACTACAGATGCTCCCGAGAATAAGATTTGCAGCTTCCTTCATGCATTTGGAACTCGGGAGGCAACGTAAGGAAGATTGCATGGAGGCGGGAAGAAGTGAGACGGGGATTGGATTACAGGATAGTTAACGAGACCATGTGCTCTTTTGAGGGTATTACTTTTGGCATTTCAAAGGTGTGTTAACTAGATGCACCAGTCTTTAGGGCTGACTTCAAACCTCTCACTAAAGAACTTACAGGCCTGGGACGTGGCTACCACGGTGACCTGTCCAAGTAGCAATTCAAGGTCAGATCAGTGAGTTGGCTTTCCATAGAACCCCTTTTTTTCATCCATGTTACTTAGAGAAACTTTTGCCTGTTCTGCAGAGCAAATTACATAGCACTGGAGAGAAAACATAAAACGATTCTGATTCCAAGAGTTTGGGTTGTTGGAAGGGGCCACTTAGGGATACCTGACTCCATCTGGGGCAGAAAGTTCTCCAAAATAAGCCAGAATTCGCCTGCCATCACTGGTCAGAATCATCTGTCTTCTCTAAAGAAATCTCCTGATAAGCACCCAATGTCCTGAGCTGCTCACTAGTGGATGGATACAGTGACAGTGGAGTGTCCTTGACCTACCCCTGGTGCCGACAGGGAGATGAAAGTGAAGGAGGGCTTCCCTGTCGCTGAGGGCAGGTGGGCCGAGCAGATTATGTGCAGTGGGGTCCTCAGAAGCTTCTCCCACAAAGGCCCAAAAGTAGGGCCACCGGGGCTGAGAGCATATGATGAATGGAGCATCTCCACCAGGAAATGCAGTAGGAAAAAGGCATTTGCTCTTCATTTCATTCCTTTAGGGAAAACTGAGAACACGAAGGCCAAGGACATGCTTGCCTCGCCAGCTGCCCTGAGCTTCCTCATAGCAGAACTATTCCTGGTCCAAGCTGAAGATTTTTCCTTTTTATTTTCCTTAGTCCCATGGAAGTTCCTAGGAGGAGAATCCCCTTTCTGGAGGAACTTGAGGATTTGCTTTCGTGAATGCCAACCACAAAGCCACTCAACCTGAGACCACGTGACTTTCCCCCATGTGGCCTCTCGATGGCCCAGCTTCCTTAATTTATTTTGGGAGAAGATGATCCCCCACAAAAGGGGCGTTCCTAATTTTGCTTTCATCACAGATCCCTTTCTGGATGAAAGAAGTCACAAGGACCTGAAGAAGGGAGGCAATTTATTGTTTTTAAAAAATATATATTTTTCACTTTACAACTAGTTAACATGGCCATATTAGTTTCAGGTGTACAACATAGTGATGAGACGTTTGCGTAATTTACAAAGCGACCACTCTGAGTAGCTAGTGGCCTCTGAGAAGGCAGGAAACAAGCTTTCAGGGAGGAGCCCTGCTTAGAGAAGTAGGAAAACGATTCGAGCAAATCCACAGGGATGTGTAGCATCTTGAGGCTTGCCAGGTTGCTTTCCTACTACAGCTGGTTCTGCTCTGACACGGAAACACACACCTCCTGGGCAGATGACAGATCTGGTTTTTAAGGTGTCCCCAGGATGCTGCCTGGTGCCTGCTGACAGAAGTTGTCACAGCAGAGGCACAGAGACCCTCGGTTCTGAAGCTCTGGGTCCTGGCTCTGTCCACCTTGGCTCTGTCCACACATGGCTTTGTCCACCTTGAAGAGGCCTTCTTAAGTGGAGGCCCTGGCCTGACCTGGGAGAAGGTAGCTCTTTAGCTAGCTCACCTTCCTCACCACCCCAGGGAGCTGACTGCTGACAGCTATCTGCTAGCAAATGAGGTTATCAAAACGAAGGGCATAAGGAGGCATCCGAGTGGCACATCTCAGCATCTTGGCAAGCACATGTGTCTTCAGAGTTGAGATCTCCTATCCAGTTGGTTTTGTCCCAGACTCCCCCACGTCGTACGTGGTTGGTTCAAACTATTTTTTCTACTTCCCATCGCCTTCCACAAACAAGCAAAGTTTGTGTAAAACTGGAGATTACAGCAAGTTATAATATGTCTGATTCTTATATAGAATCTTTTAAAAAAATGCATTTTTGAGGTAGACACCAGTCTTTGCCTGAATATCCCTATAAACTGAGGGATAAATGGCTTACTTCCCAGGAGGTATTTCGGAGTCAGTTTCCTGGCCAAACAACACTTGGCAAAGTGCCTTTATGGACACTGTGAAGATGAGTACTAAACTCGTAGGGTTAATGTCAAATCATGTGCTTTTCTATACGTTGTAAGAAATCATATTGTCTTGAGTTCCTCTCTCTGGTTCTGGATTGAGACAAGCCTGGTCCAATGTAAGGGCCCTTCCTGTCCTCTCCTCCACATCATGGCTGTTCTTCCCTTCCTGAGGGTGCTGTCTGGCCAGACCAACGCAGGACTTCACTGACTCAGGGACCTATTTGCTCAGAAGTCACTCATGAGTAGATACTCATCTCTTCATTCAGAGAGACCTGCAGACGTGTTCTGGTCCCTGTGTGGTGTGAGAAGGCCCCTCTGCCAAGGGCTCCCTTGGCACTGTCACGGTGCCTGCATGTTTGGAGCCGTCTTCAGAGCCTTCTGCGTTTCTCTAGCCCATCTTAGACGTAAGACCCTCTGCTCGGTGCTGTTCCCCCATGGCTTCCTTCCTGCTGTTTCTATTCCAGCCGTCCTTGCAGGATTGCTGTTGGGGAGGTGATGATATATACATGCTCTGTGACAGGCCTCGGAACTGACTTGTTAAGCCACTGTGACGGTGGCTACGGCTCTGGTCTCCACTGCCCCTGCTTCTGTCCTTGCAGGTGCTCAGTTGGCCCACCCTGGAGGGACACTCTGGGGTTCATGGCTAGATACTTGCCATTTATTTAAGTCTGGTCCCGACAAGAAGCCCATTGCCTTCATTTTGGTGGGGCTGGTATAGTAAGATGCCCTACGGGGTGAAAGTGTTGATAAATGAGGCATAATGCTGCCTTATAAGGTCTAACAGGTGTGAGATGGTATCTCATTGTGGTTTTGATTTTCATTTCCCTTATAGCTAGTAATGTTGAGCATTTTTTTCATGTTTGTAGGCCATTTGTATGTCCTCTAGGGAGAAGTGTCTGTTCAGGTCCTCTGCCCATTTTTTTTGATTGGATCATTTGTGGGGTTTTTTGTTATTGAATTGCATAAGTTTTTTTGTTTTGGATATTAGGCCTTTATCGGAGGCATTGCTTGCAAATATATTTTCCCATTTGGATGGATTTGATCAGCTGGATTTCCCAAAGTCAAGCCACTCTGAACTCAAGGTCTCTTGGCCTTATTTAATCATCGATTCCAAGCTCTAGTGTTACCTGTCATATGTAAGCTGATGACCAAGCTGAAGAGCTGCAATGAGTTCTCATCCTGAAAACTGCACAGTGATTCTCAGATGCAGCCCTGGCTGCAGAAGAGAAAGACACTGGATAGTTCAGCTGGAATATGAGTCACTACTGTCTAAATGGGAAACCATGATGCCCTCCTCAGATCGGGCATTTGATCAGGACCCAATGCCAAATGGGTGAAAACGTTTCATAGTACTATCCAACCTCCTTCTCTGTAAAGTGCATGCAAATGCTCTCTCAAACTATTAAAACTCTCGGTGGTAACAAGGCCAGTGGGGGAAACAACGAAGTATAAATCAAAATTTCCTTGACTGACTGAATATGTAGCTCAGGAGTATGTAGACATGTGACTGACTATTCCAGTTGCATACGTCATCATTCTGCATGTCCTCATTGTAAAGCTTCGTTGGTTTGTGTGAGCTCATATCCACCCAAGGCTAACACAGATCTCTCCTTGAATTTATCTCTAGGTTTATAGAGAAGATTTTAGACAAATGCCTGTTTATGAGATGAGTATGACGACTTTCTCTGAGTCTCTTGGTTTTCCTGGGCAAATTGGGCTGCTTTTCTCAAAACACTAGGGGATCTTGGGATTGAGTTGAGAAGACCTCTAGGGCTTTCTTCCAGTGTGGCTGGCACAGAAGTATGTTTCCTGGGCTTGAACTGCCCTCTCTTCCAGTGTCCTCCATGCTCATCCTTGGAGACGTCGATTTCTTGTGAGTTTTAGTTCTCCCAAAGCAACCAAGATTCTGATCCTAGGCAAGCAGTTAAACTGGCGATTTCTTGGACCATTAGGGAGCAGGACTGAGCTAAGAGAGAAGTTAAACCACAATGTAGAGCTAATGAAACCTGGGCCTACCTGGCAAGGAGCTCTGAAGTTATTGAGATAGCCTGCATCAGACCGTGATGGCAAGGCCTCTCTATACTCTCACCTTGCTCAGTTACTGGATGTATTCTGTGCTCGGCACACACCCCTCCTTGTTGTAGCAGATGGGGAACCCAACTCCCTTCCACCTTTATGAGGTTGCCAGACTTTAGATTTGGGTGACTGTGCCATAATCTCTGCATCCTCCATGCTCTGAACTGTCCTATACTCGGAAGGTATCTAAGGAATTTCTTGAGAAAGATGGAGCTTCATGTGTGCTTCTCAGGCCCATCTAGAAGTGGCGGGACCAAGGGATAGTTTTCACTTTCAGAAAGAACTTCCACTTTGGTCATCTCCATACCTGGCCCTGGGAGACAAGATGTCTTCTTAAAGAAAACTGGGTTAGTGACGAGCAGCCCCCATATTTTCCTATGGTTACACTAGTAGTCATTGTTTAAGCACTTGGAATGTGGCATTCTTTCCCCCCCACTTTTAAGATTACCTATTGCATGGGGGAAATGTCTGGAAAATTTTCGGCCACCTCTCTTTCTTCTCTGACTTAATTTGTATTCCTCTAAGAGTAAGGACTTGAAGGCAGATTCCAAGGTCACCTGATTCCAAAGAGCCAGGAGCAGGAATAAAGGAGAGAAGAGCAGGGAAAGAGGTAAAACTAGTGGAAATGCGACAGATGGCTACAGGTGTGGACAATTGGCTCTCTTGGAGGGGATGCTCTGTCACAATGTAGAACATACCTAAGATTGACCCTCAGAGGGCAGGAGACTGGGGTATTCAACTACAAACTCTTCAGCTTTCATTAGCTAATGTTCTCCCAGGGATGTTAATTCCTCTAAGTTTGTAGGCTGCCCTGTGTACTGCCTGAGTGACTCCTCACAGCTTTAAGGGCGGGGGAGGGGGAAAGGACGAATCGGTAGGTTCTTCAGTTAGCACATCGATTTCAGGTCAGCTGTAATTGATACTTCCTGTGCCCACTGACAGAGGGAAGCCAAGCAGATAGAGCACAGGCAGCCTTGATCTGCTGAAGTCCAGCCCTTGGATGGCTCGGTCTCATGTTCCACACAGCGGCCAGACTCCACTTTGAGGAACAGGAACAGCATGGGCTTTATCACTTTAAAAAGGTGTAAATCAGAAAGCTCGTGAAACGAACCAGCTCCTGTCCCTACCACTGAAGCTGAGACAATGATTGATACTCCTTATCCCACTCACCCCCTGCCAGCACTTGCCTGGTGGAGCAACCTAGAACTTCATCTTTGAGGAACCTGAGACCCCAATCATCTTGCTTTTCAGGCTGGGTGACTGCAATTGCCCAGGGCCCCAGTGACTTCCACAAATTCCAGACATTCTCTTCACGACTTCTTTATGTAGCAATAATTCCCACAACCTCATGATAACCTGTTGCTTCTGCAGGTAGAACTCCTGTTTCTGCTTGCTGGTCTACTGACAGGAGGAGTCCTTGCTACCTGGTCACTCTGTATCTGAAGCCGAATACCCTTACTGTGTGTATCATGGTAGAAGTATCTCCTATCACCATCCTGGACCTGAGACCTACTATCTAGCAAAACCTAAATAAATACACGGGGATGGAAGAGAATGTGATGGGCCACCCCAACTCATATCCCCTTTGGTTCCTAGATCCCTAGGTAATGTTTAGGTGGCTATAGCACACAGGAGTAGAGCTATAGCCTCTAGGAGTTGATAACTAGAAACTTAATCCAATAGCATGGGTCGCTTATGAGATAGTTGTTTTAAGAAGAATATAATGCCTTACTGTTACAGAAAATACATTGTTCAGGGACAAAGTCATAGAAACTGCATAATTCTTGCAGGAAATAAGTCCCTTTAAAGATTCTGCATGAGAACCTGTGACATGACCAGCCTGGCTTCCTGATATAGTGGGGCAGCTCCTTGAGAGACCTGCACTCACTTTTCCTCTGACCCTAGGCTCAGGGAGTATCTAAAATGGCCTTATCGGTTACCTCACCTAATCAAAGCATTGTGATTCATGTAAAACAGGTGTAGGCAAGAGGAGGTGATCACCTCGTCGTTCTTATCTCTGCCTACAAAATGTTTGTAATTGCACCAAAACTTGGGCTACAAAGACCAAATTGCTCGAGTGCATAGGATTATTCTAGGATTGGCCGTGGTTAAGAACCCCTTGAAGTGACCCCTGCTTTCCAGTTGGATCCAAGTGACATCCCTCCAGAAAGTAATGGTCTATGATTATTTGGGGGAAGCCAATGTTGTCAAGTCTGTAGTTACTTAAGTGTTAAAGGTGATCTCAAGGGATCCAGAACTGACTTTCTATTTAGTCAAATTCAAGTTGGTTTGGTTTGCTCTTATTATGGGGGCTCTGGAGCATCTGTTTCTCTCAGTGCAAGTCTGTGAGCCTGCTAGCTCATGGGTCTAGAGCCTCAGCTTTGATCCTGATCTGGTTGTATTGACTAGCGTTTGCCCAATAGCCTGTGTTTCATTTCTCTATTGCACGACCTCCATGGAACTATCTGAAACCTTTATTTGTTAAGTAGGTGTAAGGAGAGAGTATACAGTCGTGGTGTCTTTCCTGGGGAGAGGCTGCAAGCCTCTCCAAAGTCTCTTGTTAATAAGCATACAATTTTCTCCGAAGTCCAAGTTGTGACCTATTGAATCAAATGCCGTCAGCAACTTTTTGCCGAACCTGAATCTCAGTTCATGAGAACATTGCTTGTGTGCCTTTAAACATGCGTCAAGTATCATGATCAAGACGGCAAGAATTAACACCCTCTAAGTTAGTTTAGAAAACGAACTGTGAGCTTGAAGTCTTTATTTAAAAAAAAAATCAGATATGAACATGCATTTATTTTTAAAATCAGCCATTTAGAGGATAATGTTGGATTTAGACGGTTCTTTAGAGGTCATTCTATCTTCTTGTTCTTACTTCTTCACTGCAAGGGAGTGCTTGTCTCAAACCTCATGGCCCAACTGGGCTTATTTCTGTGCCCAGAGAAGATAGTGAGGCAGAGCTTAAGCCAGAACCTGGCCTTCACCAGCAGAATGAAGGGATCAGGTCTTTCCCTTCTTGGTTATGTTGTCCTCTAGAGAGCCTTGGCCCTCAGTGGCATTCCCAGAATAAAGCCCGGAGTCAGGCACATGGGTTGTATCCTTGATGCCCATTGCATCCCAAACAGCCTTATGAGTTTGCTACTTTGCACATCTGAAGGTCTACAGCTGATTGTGCTTGGTGAACATATTGGCTAGAGACACCCAGGGGCTCTGCAGCTTCCAGCACCATGGTGCACACTCACCTGGCCATCTAGGTTGGATGACAGGTCCCTATGCCGAGTGAGATGTGGCCTCAGTGCCCCATGGCCACACTTGTGATGGTGCACACTCATGAAGCTGGGTGTGCACGGCTGGTCTCCCAGAAGCTCCGTGAGTTAACAGAAGTGCTCATCTAAGGACCATGAACACCAAAGAGCCTGCTCTATTCACACATGATGCTATTCAGAGCCTGCCCAGCTGTCCCTCAGTCACCAGCACCATGGCAAGGATCTGCTGGGCATCTTCACCTTTTAATAGCTCCAGGAGGTTGAGCATGCATACCTTGGAAAACCTATGGTCTAACCTTAGTGCTAAATTCACTTTTCCATGGTAGTTCTGTGGATCCAAATCCCCTGAAAACTGGTTTGATTTTCCTTGTGGTTAGAGATCAACAGGGTTATGTATGCCATGGTCGCTCTCAAATGTAGCTCTGGGTCCCTTGACTTGTTCAGCCCCAGACTGTCTCTGGACACATACTCAACCTCAACTCTTCTACATTCCCTTAGCCAAATGTGGTTTTGCTAACCCAGGAATAGAAAATAGATCTTCCTCTAAGGCGTCATGTGTAAATAGAGCCAGTCCTTTTGTGTGCAGGGTGCTTAGATGAGCACTTAATTCACTTCTGGGGCTTCTGGGAGACCAGCAGTGCACACATGGCTTCACTCTATGAAGTTATCTTTAATCCCAGGGTCTGTGTCTGCCTACTAAAAAGTTATGTTGGCTCACTGTAGGTGCTTTTTACAGCCACTGGGCTTCCCACTCCCAAACACAGACTCTTGTCCAAATCACCAGAGCTTGAACTCTCAGCTCTGTTTAAATGATGATTTGTCATTAGCTTTTGACTTAAAGGTGGAGGAGCAGAATAGGTGTGTAGAACGGGGAAACCAAGGAGCAGAAGCAAGTCTAAAACTATAGGTATCACCCGACTGCTTAGGGAAATGATATTAGCATGTGTTATAATCTTGCAATATTGGCCATAAACTGAACTTACTGAAACTTTTTCTTAGCAACCTTACCAAAATGAGTCTGGCTAGTTATGTAGCTTCTCCCTTTTATGAAAGTTAACATGCATCTGTCTCCTTGAATGAGTTTTTTTCTATCTTGTGAAAGTCTGTAGTTCTTCCTGAACCAATTAAATGGAATGTGGTCCAATACAGTGGCTTTTGTGACCAACCTGAGGCTTTCTGATGGTTGTCAGCTGTACACACATTGTTTTCGGCCCTAGGTTTAGAGTTAGCTAACACGATTGAGTTGACCTGTATTCTTCCGTAAAGAGAATGTTGGTGTGTGTGGTTTGTGATAGGGACTCTGAGGGAACGATAGTTCACTGGCATTGGAAAATCTCGTGGTTCGTCTTCATACCCCAAGTCTGGAACTGAAGAGATCTTTGATTCTCAGGGGGCAAAGGTATAGCATCCTGAGACTGGGCATCTGTGTGAACAGGGCCAGGCCGTGGATGGATGAGCCTCCTTGTGGAACTCCAATTCCATTCTCCAGCAAAGAACATCTTCCCAAGAAAATTCGTTGAGTGAAAAATGACTTATTCTCGAGGGGGCCATGTTAGATGTGGCATCATCACCTTCCCAGTGCTCAGATGTAGCTGTAGATCGATTCAGCTCAAGGCCTGTTTAGGGGTGGTCCTCTGACCTGATCCTGTGGGCACCTAGCAGAGAGTGTTGTCCTCGCTCTCTACTAGAAATTCAGGTTGTCACCTTGTGAGAGCCATTGTTAACAAAATAACATGCTGAGTGCGCTTTTAAGAATGAACAGAAATGACAACTGTGTTTAGTGACAAGCTCAAAGATTCTAAGGCAGATCTGTTTTATGTCGGTAAACCACTGGGACTCCTATCTTGGATTCAGATCTGTATTTCCTCAGATGGATCTAAAACCTCCCTCCAATTGCCTCAGACTTCTGTTTAAATACTGCAGTAAACACTGTTACAGGAAATGCAAATAATATATTTCCAAGTAAAACTATGGGCTTCACAGAAGGTAGAATGGAGTCCATAGATACTATTTGCTGTTCAGAGGGGCGAAGGAGAATGAATTAGCTACTGAAGGAACAAGAGTCAGCCATTCCTGAAGCCAATGAACAGGGGGACAGTCTTGTGACTCAGAAGTAGATGAATGAGACCCATCATCTGAAGCTATAGACCTAGCAACGGAATAAAAAAATTCCAAGAATGTTTGTATTCCCTTTGCTTGCGTTTGTACGGTTTAGAGACCTTGTGTGCCTTTGCAAGTCAGTGATAATGACAAGAGCAGAAACGTGGCATTCAACCTGCCATCGCTTTTCAGTTTAAGGATCTTTTAAGGATTTGGTATTGAGTCTCTAGCCTCTTCAGCTAATGATGAGTGTCAAGTTGAAAGTGTCCCTCATTGAGAATGCCTTGGCTGATGCTGAGGAGACTGGATTTAGTTTACAACAAAACCGTTGAGTGATCGTCATTTGGAATTCTTCAACTTCAGGAATACTTAGAAGGATGATAGAATTCTCCAGAAGTGGAGGGAGAAAGATCCTACCTAAGGAATGACAGGATTTCATTTCTGTGTTTTCGTGGGAGGAGACAGAAGGAACAGAGGTAAGATAACCTTCGAAGGACTTCGGGACTCTGGCCAAGCCTACACGAGTGCAGGGAAGCAAGCCTTTCTGGAATATTCCTGAGAGCATAGAATCAAGTTCTCAATGGGAGAAGCAAGTTGCCGAGGATACCCTTGACCTCAAGAGAGGTCAGGCTCCTCTGCAGAACCTAAGGGATCTCCTGCTGTCTTCTGGGCTCCTGGAATGGTCCTAAGGGGCTTGGAAGGAAACTCTGCTATAAGTAAAATGTTCCTCTGGCTCTCTGCCCACAGGCCTTCCCAGGAAGGGTCACTGGGATCAAGGTCAACTTGCCTTTACAAAGGGGCATGGCCAGGAGTTCCTCACGAGAGGGTCCGTTCTTTCCTGAGACCACCCTTCCTGAAGAGGATAAGTCCCTTCTTAAAGGGACTCCTAGGCATCTTTAATGGATGCAATTCTCTCCCTCCTTGGGTTATCTAAGATTTCTGAATGATGTTTCTGTGTGCCAAAGCTTTCATTCTGATCCATCTGAAAGAAGGGCCCTTTAAGCCCAAGTTTCTTCTGGCAGTGATGCCCTCTCCTCTGTCAGGAGGCCTGCTGGCCTGTGAGCTGACCTAGTCGTCATAAGAGCTGGCTCACGTTGTGCCCTCTCTTACCAGCCTGCACACGGCATTCAGCAAATCCTGAAAATAAATTCCCTTTCCCTCCATTAGGGTTCTAACTGGAGATGGAATCCGTGGTAGATGATGGCTCGCAGGCAAGAGCAGGGTGGAGGGAACCAACCAGAGATGTGAGCATCTTTCTGTCAGTCCTGGGACTTTGTCACAACCACCCTGCTTCCCAGAACTGGAAAGACAGGAGCTGCAGCCTTGGAAGCTGAGTTCCTAAAGGGATGCAGCCACCGGCCGGGGGAAGGGGGCTAAACACCCCAACTTCTCTTCTCTTGTCTTTTTTTATCACCCATTGGTGATTCTCTTGAATTACGTTAACTTTCTTTTGCCTTCTACCTTCCAAATCCAAACAGGTATACCTCTCAGAGCATGGAACAGAGTGGAGAATGGTAGAATGGATCTTTGGAGGCAAACCCAATAATCAGCACATTTATTCAGATATCCTGCTGTCCATCTACTCCTTGGCCCATACTCAGCTGTAACGAGGACTGATAATTTCTGGTACCCGAAACAGTGTGCAGTCCCCTCTGTCACCAGGGACCTCTGCACCAGGGTGGCCCCTGTATATCTGGAGTCTTTTTCCATTTTTGCTGTGGTCTTCCCGTCTGACCTAGTCATAAGACTATTTCTGAGCTGTCTCCTAAACATGCTGTTTCCTAAACAGCTGTGCTTTCTGATCTTGTCACCCCTGTTGCCACTGTAGCTATATCCTGCTACTACTATTCATGCATCTCTTAGATTCTCACTGCTCTGGCTGCTGCTGTGTCACCATCGATCCTACACCTCATGTCCCTGCCAACAGTGGAGATTAAACATTTTAAGTGCATAGGAAGTTTCGCAATGAGATATTTCTGGTTCTTAATTTTCACCGGAACATACTCCTTTGGCTGTGGTTCTCTGTACAACGAAAGCCTCGTGAAAGAAGGTGAAACTTATCTATGGCTCAAAAAGCTGGCAGGGGTGCAGGGATCTGGGCTCTCCACCCTGAAGTGAGCTCTTCATGAACCATAGCAGGAATCATCTAATATCTTGGAAATATTCTCAATCTCTGCAGCGTGTTCTAGGGTGGGTGATGCTCAGTGCTGTCTAAATCTTGGAGCTGCTTTGTCACTTTCCTACCCACCGACTCCTGAGCTACTTTCCCTTCTAACAGCCGGCACCTGAGTCTTATCATTGGCACACAGACCTCAGGTTGCTTTGGGTGCACATGTAGAGAATTCGAAACACCTTTACCGATTGCATAGAGAGCTATGCAATCTCTAGAGCTCTAGAAATTGAGCAAGATGCTCCCTAGGACTAGGCTCGATCACGAGGCCTCGCGTGCTTTCTTGTCTTCCCGGTCCCGTTTCTTTGTCCCCTGCTTCCTGGCTCCCTGACTGGTGGATCCTGAGGCCATTTCCTAACAAATTTTCTCTGACGCTCAGAAGGGACCCTAACACAGGAAGCCACCCAGATTGCCCATGTGGTGTTTTTGCTGGGTGTCCAGCGCTGTGGGAATTAAGTTGGGGGTAGAGGTAGCTGTTCGACTCAGTTTCCTGAACTTTAAAACGGGCCTGGCACTTTTAAGATAGAGGCAGAGATGGGAATCAAACGTGGATTTACCTAGACCCATAGTTGAGACCAAACTCTGGCTTCAAGCAGCAGGTGTGATGGGGCCGAGTTGTAAAGGGATGTGAGGACACAGGAGGAAGAGGATGAGGAATCACTAACTAGGTGGCCAAATAATTCTAATTCCAAATGGCCCTTGGCTGTAACCAGTTCTTTATGTCGAGATCATCGCCCATCAGGTAGTTAAAAACCTATAAAATACGTTAAATGAACCAGGTGAGACTTTCTGCATATAGGAAGGGACCCTGTGATAAAGCTTCCCGGGAAGCAGATCTTGACAAAGATCAACACTCATCTCAACCTGTAGGGATGACTTGTCTAATTGCGACGCTACACGGGCGTCCTTACTTTGCGAAAACTCATCCAGCTCTATACTCATGATCTGTACTTTTCTGAATGTATGCAATAAAAACGTATAGGAAAGCAAAAAAAAACAAAACAAAACAAAAAAAAAAACACAGCTCTAACAAGGCTCCGCCTTGGGAGTTCTGCTCACAGGCCTATCAGATTGTGTAAACTAAGATCAAGAATTCATCATAACCATGGGGAGATGTGTAAGGGTGAAGGCAGTGAGACCTCACACACCTCTTGCTCATGCTATTGATTCACGCCCTCATTTCTCTCCTCAGTTTCTGCCCTAAGGACAGACGGCTTTGGCCTCTGTCCTTTCCCATTCTCTCGGCAAAGTACCCAGCTTCTTAAATCTCATCCCTGTAGAAAGCTGTAGCCCCCTAAGCTGAGGAGGGGAAGCTGACATTTTTATTGAACCACCCTCCTCCCTGGTACCCAGATGCCCAGCCCAGTTCTCAGCTGCTGCATCTGTTCATGAAGGCCATAAATCAGGAGACCTCCGATGGGGTCAGGCCTGCTCCGATCGTCGATGGCATCAGGGTAACAAATGGGGAGTGGGTGTTTATGTTAGTTTTGGCTTTCGAGTGGAAGGAAGAATGCCAACATTTAGCTTCACGATAAACTCAGCACCGGCACATCCCAGGTCAGCAATTATGTTTTAAAGATTCCTTGGGAGGAGCTGGGGCAGAAGCTCTCTGGGGGTAACGTGGCCCCCTGAGCAGGCCTGCCCTGATGTGGGAGGTGGGTGAGGCATGACACTGTTGGAGGGAGGCCGGGATGGATGGAGAACTAGAGCGAAGACTGGGCATAAAGCTGCCGGTATTGCATTGGAAAAATACACACACGCTGAGATCACTTCTGCACTATACCCCCTCTACCCTGCTTTCTCCTTGTGGAGTGCACAGGTGATGCCTGTGTGAGATAAAGAGGAAGCAGAGGCAGACAGGAAGAGCCTCTGGTCCCAAGGCAGCTCAGATAAGGTCTCAGAGCCGATGGGAGCTCCAGAGCTAAGAGTGCTTCTTAGGGAAGCCATGACACAGGGCCTGTGCTCCTTGGCCATCAGCTGAGGTGGCCTGGGGAAACCACAGTGATGGCACGGGTGGGATGATGGATCCCAACAGTGCTACAACTTCCTGCTTTTCTACAATGGAACAGCAAGTTCTTTCTGGAAGGGAATCCAAGCAGGGCACCTCCAAGTGCCACATGGAGATTTTCCTACCCACACGTCCCCTTCCAAGAACTCAAGTTCTTTGGAGGATTTGACTGATGAAGCCAAATAATGTGCCCATTTTAGCCTGAGCCTTGTAGACGATGTCGTCCCTGCAGCTCTGTGAGCCTCATCGCAGGCATAATTTGAGAGATTTCTTAATTACTTAGTAAACAGCTGCATCCTTCCTTAACAGACTGTCTAAAAGCCAAAAGTCAGAAACTGTGCATTTAGCAAACTCCTAATGTCTCCAAGTGTCTGCTTTGTTGAAGACCCAAAAAGCATAAGAGGGAAGATGGGAAGGTGCCACTAGGGGTGCCTGATGGTTGAGGGCGCCCTCGGGAGAGTTAAACTCTTAATGTTTTGAGTCTGGTGCTGCATCCTGGCTCAACTCAAAGCCAAGCAAGGCAGAGAAAGTGCCGGGCAAAGAGGCAGACTCGAATGCTGAAAGCGGGCTGCGGATTGTTTTCCAAAAATGATCACGATATTATCTCCCATTCATTTTTTTTTTTCAAACCCAGTCAAGAAGAGGGATCTCCATCCCCACCCCTGGACCAGTCTTGTGACCACCTTGAGAGATAAATATAGCAGAGATGGCACCGTGTCTGCCAAGAATAGATCATGAAAGGTGATACAGCTTCCACCAGGCGTTCGTTCTATCTTTGAGGACGCTTGTTCTTGGAAACCAGCACCATGCTGTGAGGAAGCCCAAGCATCCACGAGGATGAGGCCCACCGGGAAAAGAACCGGTAACTAGCATCAACTCACCAGCCATGTAAGCAGGGAGCAAGGATCCATTTCTACAAATGTTCAAATTGCCCCCAACAGATGCCCATGGGCCTGCCTGTCTTTCCCCAAGGCCATGGCCACGTCCATGCAGATCCATGGACAAAACTCAAGACTGCTGATCATTTTAGATACTCATCCTGGACAATAGATCCATGATACAAAGAGCATTCTGGCTCTGAGATCCCAACTGGGAGGAATGGGTGGAAAAAGACTATGTCATTTTTATAGACAAAGCTTCAGGGAGGTGAAAGCTCATACTTGTAAAAGGAAGAAGTTCGGGGTTTGGGGTCAGACAAATCTGGGCTTGACTATTATTAGTTCTATGCTTCTAAACTGATCGACTGTCCTCATGAGCTTCCTCCAAAACACAGAAGTCAGTCGATCGCATGTTCAGCAACAAAGTACGAATTAGCCTCTGGAAGATTCCTGGGACACATGAGATATAAAAAAAATATCTCCCCTCCCGGCAGACTTCACACTGCCCTCTACTGATCAGCCTCAGAATTACAGGTAAACATAGGGGTGCTTACAAAAACACGCGTGCTTCACAAAAGCTGTAGCTCAGAGGCACTCTTCGTGACAGCTAGGAGTGATTTACTTAGCTCCTAAGGTTTAGTTTTCTCACCTGTAAAATAGGGATGAAAAACTTGCACAAGTCTACCCTGGAAGGACTAGCGATTCAAATCCTGACCCCTGATCTCTTGCTCTTCCCACCACACCAGAGCTGCCCCCAGCACCGAGTAGTGTAGGGGTTGATGATATATTTACTTCTGTCCCGGGCCCCACGAGCTCTCGGCTATAATGCTTGCTACTAGCAAAGCCTGGGGACCCCTGTGCTGGCTCAGGTGCCCTTTCTCTTGTACACTAAAGTCCCTGCCAGCACAGACACCTGTCATCGAGGTAAAAGTTAGCCCGTTCTAATGCTGTGTGATTGTGAGTAAACCACACCTCGTCTCTAGGAGTCTGTGGTCTCATCTGAAGGGTGGACGGGTTCATCGAGAGACAGGTCCTTCAGCTGGTGACAGTAGATGGTGGTCAGTAGCTCTGAACTAAGAAGCATAGAAAGGAACTCGATCCACGGCTCAGGAAAAGTCAGAATAGTGAGAACAGAGGGAATAAGCTAATGGCTGATGAGGGGCTGATGACGTCCATCCTTGGTCCAGAGACAGGTACATTCGAGAGATTGCAAATGTGACTCTTGGGGCCCTAGATATGGGAGGCCAGGACAATGACCCGTCCTGGGATGAGGAATGAGATGGAGATAGCTAAGCCAAGAAATTGGAGTTGGGGCTGGTTTACACCCGAGGGTATAGGCTGGGTGTAAGACCCTAGCTGTGCCTCTTCTTGGCTGAGGCACCCTGGTCTAGCCACTTCTCTCGAAGCCCCTTTTCCCAACCTATGACATGGGGCCGCGGCTACCCAGTTCTGAGCACGTCCTGAGGAACAATGTGATCACATCGAGTCCTTGGCGTGCCTGGCATCGTGCTGAGCCAGCGGTCCTGACGGGACCACGTGTGTGTGGCTGCCGCTGCCATAGACTGGGACGTGGCCTTGGGGCCGTCACAGGCCGAGTGTCCTGGGACACAGACTGAGGTGAATTCAGTTCATGAAGAGGGTGCCCTTGGGATCAATCCTTGAGGAAACGGAGAAATAGAACTGCACTGTGAGCCTAACGACAATGCCGGTTGACCCCATAGGGAGCCCTGGACCTAGAATGACCCTTCAGAGATGTCCTGGTTTGGTCAGGCCAGGCCTTCATACCCCTGCATGGGTATGTCACTGGCTGTGGACTACACAGGTACGTGCTGACCTTGGGCTAGGCAGCCGTCTGCAGCTGAGGTGATCTATGAAGAGGCATCTGGGTGGTAATACCCCAAGGAAATACATGAAATTGGGGGTGGGGGCAGGGAGGGCTTCCTGGAGGAGGTGGCATCTGAGCTGAGTCATAAAGGTCCTGTGGATAAGACTTGACTTCTGTGTAAGATGTCATGAACGAGAGGGCGTGTCGGAGTGTCTAGAAAAAGGAAACGTCACAGGCGAAGGGCAAGGAGGGTAGAGGAAGAAAGCAGACAGTAGTCCCAGTGCTGTCCTTGGCCCTACTAAGCTTGTGCCTATTTCAAGACTCTCCCCTGGGAACACTCTTCCCCCAGATGCCTGCATGGCTCACTTCCTTGGCACTCTCAGGTTCTGAGCAGCCTTCCTGAGGTGACATTCAAGCCGATGACTCTCTAATATAGCAGCCTCTGCTGTGCTCGCCCCCCCATCCCTCACCCTCCCTGGCTGCCCAGCTCTCGATAGAACTCCCTTCTCATCTGTCCTCCAGTCTGCGCGCTCCAGCATAGGAAGCTGCCCAAGGGCAGTGGCTTTGAGAACCTGCTCGGCATCCCCCAGCTCTCCGAGCGGCACACGCATCCGGCTGCATCAAGGCCTTTGCCCCAGTGAGTAAAGAGATTGGAGAGAAGCAAACACCAGATGGGAATATGTAAGGTGATGTCATAGGCTAGGAGGACCATGGAGAAGCTTGTTTGGAAAACATGGTACGTCCTGATGCATTGCCAGGTGCGTTGACACCTGGAGCAGATGTCCTGGGGAAGACCGCGTGGCCTTCCTCCCAGAGCCCTGGGTAAACAGGGACCTGTGTACGCAGCAGCTGACGAGGTCCGCCCGCCCATCTCCAGGCCAGATGGCACCTTAAGCCATCCCAGGTGTGGCCCCTGCGGGACCCCCCAGAGAAGGTCCGTTCAGAAGGGGTCCCATCAGCTCGCCTTGAAGTCTCACACCTTCCTGGGCAGGATGTTTCTTTATTGCAAAATCCCCCGACTGATTGTTCTCAGGACCGAGCCCTTTGATGGTTTTTATTGTTCCTAAATTCACACCAGGCCCCCAATAACTTCAGAGCAGGTAGAGAATGCAGAGCGGGGAGGCTGCGGGAAGTCAATGGCCCAGGATCAAGGCAGAAGATTGCAACCTCTCAATCTGCCGGACCAGGCTCGCCTCTGAAGGCTCCCACGTGTGGGGTGGCCGGTGGGGGTGGGCCTGCAATCTCCGGGCCAGGATGCCGGCACTAAGTGGATCAAGGTGCTCTTCCACCTCCCAGAGCTCCCGAGCACACCTGCCTTGGCTGCACGTGAAACGGTTGGTGTCTGCAGCCGACTGCCGCTCTCTGTCCAGTGATGGCCAATTCTGGAGACTCGAATTGTTGAGGCTTCGTATTGGATTCCACACCTACTGGGCCCAGCTTAGTTGATTTGCTGGCATAGGCAGCATCCCAAACTGGGACAGATTATTTGGATACTACTGAATTTATTAATCTTCCTCCTTCCTCTGTTACACTTCCTTGTCTCATGATGCTTTCTGGGGTGAGCTCCCAACCAAAGCGGCTGATAACAAGGTCAACTTCCCTGTGCAATGGGGGTTTATCCTACTGGAAACCTCTTACCTCTTCAGGGATTGCTTAGAATAAGTCTCACGATTGTTCTGAGGAGCGAGGAAGCTGGGGGTGTGTAGCCACCAACCCCTGCCCCTCACCAGCTGGGAGGGTCACTCCAGGTGTTCCTGTCCCAGCACTTGTGGGTTGTTGTATGTTGTAGCATGCTTCCGTGGCCAGAGAAAGCCCTCAGGCAGAGAAGTAGGTGCTTTTGAGGTGGGAAGGCATGGAACAGGAGATACCCACTGAAGTTACAGGTAAACTGCAGCATGAGCCAACAGGCTACGTCTGGCAATTTGCATTGATGAGGGCTTGCATGGGGTTTCTGCTATACACACCAGCTTGTGCTTGGGCCAGGTTAGCTTTCATTTATTTGGCCAATAACTACTGAAGCATCTATGTTCCAGCATTCTCCCAGGTACGGACGATGTACACCTAAAGAATACCGATGGAATCATTTGTCTTCTAGGAGAGCTATAACTTTCCTAACCCAATGGTAGCATGTAGTTATTCGTCATCACAGGGCCCTACTTGGCTTCCACCTATTGTCCAGATACCTAAACAACAAGAAAATCAAAAATGGCCCCTGTGGCTGACGACCGAGGTATAAAGAAAGATAGCAGGAGTGAAGAGCATTTAAGATGAAAGAAACGAAAAAGAAAGGGGCTACGATGCAACTGAGTTTGGTGTCGAGAAACGGCAGGAAGGCCAAACGTGGCTGGGGGAGAGGGAGGGGGTTGCCTTGGAGAAGGATGGACGAAAGGGGCCGGATTACGTAAGACTTCGTAGGTCAGAGGAGTTTAGCTGGTAGGAACGTTAAGATGGGAAGCTAGAATGTTAAGAGCTGAGATTTTGAAGCATGATTATCGTGACAGAAGCCATCTGCTCCCTTTCTACGCTCTCTAAAACACCCAGAGCAGAGAGGAAGTGGGTCGTTCGGGATTTATTTGAGAGAAAGTTTATGAGACATGATGATGGATGGGATGTGGGAAGGTTTTGTAAGCTAGAATTCTCAAATCTGTGTTTGGTTTTTCAGAAAGTAGATACATAGATGGAGTTAAAAAGGGAAAGTAGTTTATTTAGGGCAATGCCCAGCGATACGCTGGAGCTGACATCACTTCCCAACTCTGGATAGGTTGAATTTGGTTGGGGTAAAAGTATTTACACCATAGGTATTGGCAGATGCTATACCTGAGAGGGCCAACCGTTAACCATCGTCCAGCACACCACTGCTAGTGCCAGACCTGGCACCCCTGGCAGGGCTCGGTCATGGCCGGGAGTTGCCTTGGGAGGGAAAGGCAGGGTCTTGGCTTGAAAGCTGAGGCTGACTCTGAATCTGGCGAGCTATAACCGCATTCCTGCAGCTGAATGAAAAGATCCTGTTTGAGGATCTGAGAGGTGCTGCTCCCTGCCGAGTATGTGGAGGGAAAACCAGTTTCCTCCGAGTGAGGTGCACAGGTGAGCTCGCCAGATTCGGCTATGCACAAGTATCGAGCCCCATCTCTGTGTCCCCATGTTCTGCCCGGACCAGGCCGTCTCACTTCCTGCCTGTGCCAGTAAGACTCCGTTTTTGCTTTCAAGCGTCCAGTTTGGTTCAGCTGGGAGGCTGAAAGCAGGAGGTCAGAATGTCGGTTATTTACTGATTCCCAAAGCAGAGCCTTGTACCTGCTCTTTGCTCTATGGGGACGTTTTCCCTGGGCGAGTCGTATGGCTTCCTGCTTACTTCCTTCAGGTCTTTCTTTACCTGCGTGCCTTCTTTCGTGAGACCTTTCCGAGCCTACTTAAAATCGCCACCTGGCCCTCCCCGTCCGTCCGTCCGCCCACATTCCGGCTTTATGTCTCTTCATAGCGCTTATCACCAACTGAAATGGTATTTGTTTCGCTTCCTTGTCTCCCCTAATTTGGAGACTATGAGCTTGAAAGATGAGTTCCGTGTGGGACCGGGATTTCATTATTGGTGTTGGCCGCTCCGTCCCCCAGCGCTTAGAAGGACATGTGATGTGGAACTGTCACACTAGAGTTCAAAGGGGGACACTACAGCAAAGGTGCCCTGGATTCGTGCAGCATACATCTGCATGGCCCAACGTAGGGGCGCCGTCCATAAGGTCCGAGGCAGGGGGAACATGCCAGGAAATTTA
Organism: Macroglossus sobrinus; assembly: GCA_004027375.1. Taxonomy (NCBI): domain Eukaryota; kingdom Metazoa; phylum Chordata; class Mammalia; order Chiroptera; family Pteropodidae; genus Macroglossus; species Macroglossus sobrinus. The sequence goes on along the minus strand of PVKZ01003328.1, from coordinate 28,581 downwards.
ATTAAGGAAACATAATGTAGAGAATCCATTTCAAAGCCCCGAGCGCATTACTAGATCAAACACAGGGTAAAGTGAGACAACCCAGAGAGAGATTGGCAGCAGCTGGGGGCCACCGCTGCAGAGAGGATGGAGGGCCAAGGGGAGACGTCGTTCTGCCTCCTGCTTTGGTTGGAGGCATCGGGCTGACTCCGGAGAGGCTTTGGATCTTCCCGATGGCAGTCGGTGACTAGGGAGGGACGAGGCTGGCAACAGACGAGACCTGGAAGTAAGGATGAAGCCAAACATGAAGAAGAGAGGAAAGCGAGGGAACCCAGCCTGGTTCTTCTCTCCTGTCTCCAAACCAAAGGCAGCTGGTGAAGAGCCTAGGGCACCGTCCACAGCGGTCTTTACATGCAGAGCTGAGCAGAGGGAAGGGCATGGCATTGATGTAAAGGCCAAAGGTCATGACCTGCCCTTGCACACAGTAGCTGTTCAAACATTTGAAGACTGGTGTCTTCTGTTCTCCAGTTCAAGGAGAAACAGGATGGAGCAGACCTTGAGGGATGTACCACAGAGGCCATGTGGGCACAGAAAGATGAAAAGTGGCCTCTCTTACAGACGGTCCTCTGACTCCTAGCAAGCCCAGACGTGTCACTTCCTAGCCCTAGATTTTTGTGAGAGCCGCACCCTTACAATAACCACTGAGCCGGCTTGAGCCTATATGTTCCTAGCGGCCCAGAGTCTTGATTAGGACAACCTCTGCTAGAATGCAGTGCTCAGAGTACCCTGTTGCTAGGTAACCTTCCGTGGTTCATCATGATGGCCTTCAGAATCAAGTCCATCCTTTCTGTCTAACAGGCTTCATACCGGCTCTAGAGGTTCCGCTAGACATGTATCCTTCTGTTTCACTTCTACTCGGTGTGGCTCCATCCAGGATAACCTCAGACCTTGTAGCAGTTAGCTATTGCCGTGTGATACTTTCTTTCGAATTCAGTGGCTTCAAACGATAAGCAAGCATTATTGCTGCTGTGTCCAGGACTCAGCTGGGTGGGTATTCTGGTCTCAGCTGGGCTCAGTTATGCATCTCTGGTCAGCTGGGGTTGGGTGGGTCGCTTTGGGATGCTCATGTATTTGGGGGTCAACTAGAACAGCCTGAGCGGGAACAACGAGGCTGCCAGCTAGCTCGGATTCACTCCCAGGGTGGTGGCATGCTGTCTGCGATCCTCATGCTCTGCTCGACCCTAGCTCAGGGAAAGGAGCAGATGCCATAATGTACCACCCAGATCTCTATCTGGACCCAACCCTCATTCACCCCAGGTGCTGTGAGTGTGGGCTGCTGCTGATGGCTCCCACATCAAGAGAACTGCTTCCCCCAACATCGAGCTTCCTTCTCAGGGGGCTCCCTGCATTTTGTCGATGAAGGGTGTGAAGTCCATCTCTCCTCACCCCACTGCGGAGCTGGGATGGCCTTGAAGGGTTATCCCGAGGCTCTCTATGGGGTCAGCTCAGGCCTCTGTCACCATTGCATTGCAGTTCAATCTCTCGGGGAAAACCAATTCTCTTTCCCAAGTTCCCACAGATGCCGTTTCTGAGGTCCCACCCCAGTAAAAGCACCTGTACATAAACCCCCAGAAACCCACCTACCTCGGGTGACCTTCTTACTAGGGGTGGAAGAAAAGCTTGACCCACAGCTCTAACGGTCACTGGCATACCTCTAGTGACATACCAGCAATCAACCCTCCAGGGAAAACAGTTTTGTGTCTTTGCCAATTTCCATGGTATAAGCAATTCCACGACGGCCAAGTTCAGACCATCGCTTGGAAGTCAGAGCATTGGAAAGAGGGAAGAGATGTGCAAAAATGGGGTCACAGCTCAGCTGGAGCCAGCTCCAAGACACTGCGGACCCCAACCCAGCATACCCTCACGTGTGCGTATATAATGGCACCAAAGGATCTTGAAGCAAACCCTGCCTTTGCTGTGTGTACAGCAAGCTCTGTTTTTCTAAGTCGATCTCAAGTCACTGAATTTAAGGCCTTTCACAGGGTGTGACCTGCAGTTTGAAATGTGTGTGTGAGGAGTGAGTGAATCCTACTTGTCAGAGTAAGAGGTGGCTGAATGCAGGACCCAGGAGATTGTTTGGGGCAGGACCACTCCTGTCTTGTCAAGGTGATCCAAGATTTTTTAATTCGGGGTAGGAGAAGAGGGTGAATGGAAGGTATTTTTAGTTCATATTGTCAATATTGATATTGAAAAGCTTGCAATGCCTCTTTGCCCATTTAGTTCCCCGAAACGATTTGTATGTCTTCCTACAATGCCCTGGGAAGTATTACAAATGGGGAGAGCTGGGTAGCCCTACAGAAACCAGTTTTCTACTGGAACTTACACAAAGGAAAGCAAAGTCCTTCCCTAATTCAGTAATGCACCATCACCACTGCCACCCCCCACCCCATAACCAAATAAAACTCGTGGGTTCTTTGGACACCGCAGATCATACAATCAAGGCAGGAGTTCATTAGATAAATAAAGCCATGCTCAGCCTTTACCACCCTGGCATCCTCTGATGCCACTGCTCTGAAGATGGTCTAAGGCTTTCGGTAACTCCAACACTCAGCCAACCGGCTAGAGTACGGTGGAGCTTAATCCAGCTGCAGGCATGGCATTTGGCTCGTGAAAACAGGACACATGGATGTGAAAACCTGGAGCCGGGGCTGCATGAGCCCAAAGTCTGGTACCCGCACTGGACCTGCATCCTCACATGGTGGCAATGATCTCACGGAGTTAAACCGGAATTCTGCCCCTAAAGATACAGAATGCCCACAGACAGCAAGCGTTCAAGAGACTCCAAAAGAGCAACTGGGGGTGTCTGGGCCTCCTGGGCCTGGGGTAGGTTTGGAAAGCGGCCCCCTTTCCACCACATGTGTGTGGTTCGATCCGAGGAGCCTGCGTGTCAGGGGCCAGAGCTGACCCGAGACAGGCAGGCACGTAACTCGGCCTCCACTCAGGGTGCTTCTCCATCACTGGCAGCCCTCACGCGGGCCGATCGTAATTGGCTGGAAGTGGTGGTCTCTCGGTTCAGTTTCTTTCTTCCCAGGCAGCAGAGCCTCCTCTATCTCTTTGAAGATTACAGGGCTTTAGCATGCCTTTAAAGTGAATTTTTCCCCCTGCGTTTTATTATAATTAATGACCAGAAAACTCTTCTCTTTTTTCCCTCCCTTTATCTCTTAAATATGTTTCTTTCCTCTTTAAAAACGCAATATTTCTTTTTAACCCAGGATATGGATGAGCCTGTCCCTAGCAGGGCAGGCCCAGCTTCATCTGTCAACTTGATTATGCAAAGCCTCTGTGTTCGGCTGGCATCTGAGGGAGATTTCAAAGCCATGACTCATGTGTGCTTCCAGGCGTAGGACCCAGAGAGCGAACTTCTACGACGAGCTCTCGGCACAGGTCTGGCTTTCGGAGAGAAGGTCCTCCAGGAGCCTCGTGGCTCCCTAGGCACTGTATAGCTCTGCCACACTGACCTGACAATCTGCTACTGGTGTTCTAGAGTCATCTCTCATCACAAGAGATACATCTGCAACTAGCTCAGATGACTTGGATTGAGAACCCATCAGATACATGTACAAAGATGTAGGTAATGGACTTACATTGTTTCCAGTTTTTTCCAGTGCTCTAGAGTACATGCACACAACAGAGATACACAGCTGTCCTCAAAATTAAGTACAAAATAGCAAGGCTCAGAACTGTTACAATATGCAGGGGTGTGTGTGTATATATGTGTGTGTGTGTGTGTACACATATGCACTGAATATATCTAAGACAAGGTTTTTCAATCTCGATCGTAATGATTCTTTGTGGGCGCTGCCCTGTGCATTGTAGGACATTTAGCAGCATCCCTGACCTTTGCTCACCGATGCCAGTCACACCTTCCAAGTGTCTCTCCAGGTGCTGCCAAACCCAGAACAAAATCACCCCCAGTTAAGAACTGCTATTCTATAAAGATAACAAAATATCAATCCTTCTGGATAACTTGTATTGCGTTGGAGATGCTGTAGCATGGGACAAAATTTGGGTACCCTGATTTCCTAACCAAAGATACTTTCTAAACTAAAGGTCAGGTATTTAAGTACATGGATTTTCTGAATTGTAAAGTTTCTTAATGACACAAATGTTATACATTATTCTCATTTGGGACCACGGTTTATGAACTGGGAACCTGGTATCCGGGTCTGGAATTTTTTCATTCAAAGTATAAGTCTTGTGAACACAAAGCAAGGTGTATCTATCTGCCTAGTTCGTCATACTGTGCTCTTAACAGAAGCTTATCTTCGGTGGGGGAGACTTTGCATCATTTAATCATCCTGGTCTGTTCAGTAGATGGATTGCAATGTTCCATCAATACAGTCAGGAAAGTGAGCGCCTGCTTTGCCTCCAGCAGTAAGTAATCTTCTCAGTGGGAGGAAAGGGGAAGGGCTTGGCCAGGATGGTACAGGGCTAACTATCATTCAGGATGCCCCTCCCCACTCCACACACCGCTTGAAAAGATGCCTGTAAAATAACTTTGGGAAATAACGCTCGCGGTCATGGCTCAAACAGGCTTCGAGCCGATTATCCAGAAGATTGTAAACCTCTGGAAGCCAGCGCCCCATTCTGGGGACTGTGGTTTTAGGAGGTCTGGGGTGGGGCCTGGGGGATTCTAAAGTCACCTCCCCCCGGTTCTGGCGGGACGTTGTCTGCAGGGTCCATTGTCAGAGGCCCTCAGTGATATAAATGAGGAGCGGAACTGCAACCACAATAAAATACTCTTCTGCTGTGCCAGACCACCTTGAGGATGCCTGGAAGGCAGGGCTTACAGGTGGGCCCATGGCCTTCGGCTGTCCCGAGGGGTCCATCCAGCTTGAGAGTCCCTGGATGTTGCACACACGGCGGCCCCTCCCACATAGAGCACCAGCATTCCCAGGGGATTTGCAGACGTTGTCTGAGTCATGCGGGTGAATCACCCGGTGAATTTGATCAGAAGCACTGAGACCCCCGGGGGCCTTAAGCCTCCAGGCTTGGGATATAGCTCAGCCATTAAGTACTAAGCTTCTCTAACATGGGGCTGCCTAGGGAAGGAAGGGCTGAAACACAGACCCTCGAGAGGACTCTGCTCAAAGCCCGTGATGGATCCCACACCCTACATCCCACCCCCCAAACTCCACCCATTCCTTAAGGCCCAGGTCTAATCTCACTCCACCGAGAAGCTTGCTTAACCCCTACCACCCTCATTATGAGTGCATAAGTGCATTCACAAATGAGAATATAAACTTAAACACATCCGGCCTAAGCGAACTGACTTGTTCAAGGTCAATTCACTGTCCGGCTTTGGACAGGTCTGGGCTGGAGAACACAGCTCTGTTTTACAAAGGAGGGGATGGACGCTCGGGGAACTCCGACCCCCAGCAGTGAGCTGGCCTTCTGTGGTGGGCAATGGTGAGGACAGAGGGGGAGGAGGGAAACATGCTGAAGTCCAGAGACTGGGGGTTAGTGAACGGTGATAGGCCATTGCTAGAGTCTTAGTTTTGATGTCATGTCATGGTAACATGAGGCATCAACACGAGAAGCTGGGTGAAGGAGACACAGGAAGTGTTTTGTGCTGTCTCTGCAGGCCTGCCCACACCGGAGGCGCGGGCTGCTGGCATGTGCCGGGACCATGGGCTCTGTGTTGGGTTCGCATCCCGGCTCTGCCATGTACCAGCTGGGGTTTCTTGCAGAAGCAGAGTGGGCCAGTCCCCTAATCCTCCCCCTCCATCTCCCCATCTCCTCATCTCCCCATCTCCTCATCTCCCCATCTGTAAAAGGGCGAGCACAGAACCTGCCGAAGGGAGTTGTTCTGGGCCAAATGGCATTAGGAGTGTTTGCACACGGCTGCTTTCTTAGAACCTGTTGCTGATATTTCTTACCATGTCATTGGGATTTGCCAATCAAACCGAATAATTCAGACCCTCGGATTCCAACCCTAGTTGGATACAATTTCCTAGTGCAATGTACAGAATGTACATTGTTTCGGTGAATAGCCAGTTGGTGTCTTCAGCTCATGCTTCTCAGCAGTGGCCTGTGACACGCCAGGCCCCTGGGCAGACCCTGGTGTCCTGCCCGCTTCACAGCACCTCTGTGTTTCTCCCCTGTGTCCAGTCTCCCTGAGCATGGCCATTGGCCTGAGGCCTGGTTCTGATGGCCCAGAAAGAGCTTTTTGTTCCAGCGAGAGTATTTCTCCTACTGGACCAAGTCATTATCCCCTGAATTAAGTCAACGTAGGGCACTAGGAAGGAAGGAAGATGTTCCCTGTAGCCTTCACTGTAATTGGAGTAAATTGGGAATAACCTAAGTGCCCGTCAAAAGAGGGGATGATGACATGGTGACCCAAACCAGAGGCCACAGTGCAGCAGCCAAAAATGAATGGGGCAGGTCAACATGTACCAATGTGGGATGACCCCTACATCGAACTAGGCGAAAACGCTATCTAGTAGGCAGTAGTAGCCTACGATCTTTATGTGAAAATCTAGAAGCACGTATTTAAGGATACGTGTGTAGATAAACACATAGAGAAAGATCTAGAACAGGGCTGTTCGATAGAACTTTATGTAACAATGAAAATATACTGTATACCTCTGCTACCCAGTGCCGCGGCCACTGGGGACACATGCTACTAAGCACTTGAGGAATGGAATGTTAATTCTACTTCATTCGAATTGAAGTCGCTTCATTGGCTCGTGGGCACCTACCGGATGACACAGGCCTGGTTACTATGCAACATAGTCACCTGGACTAGATCCTGAGACAGAAAAAAAAAAAATAGTGGAAACACAGTAGAAACCCTAATAAAGCCTGGGGTGAGTTAACCATGACGGACCAGCGTTTGTCTTCGTTCTGGCCAATGCATGTGGGGATGCAGGGTATTGAGGGAAGCTAGGTGAGAACGTACGGGAATTCTCTGTACTGTCTATATGACATTTCTGTAACTTTAAAAGAAATCCAAAATAGAGCTCACTTTTAAAGTTAATGGTCATAAGTTTGCAAGGTTTTCCAGAATTTAAAAAGCTTAGACACCTGCTACTTCTCTGATTACGAACAAGAACAGAGCCTGGAACCCTCATTGGTTCTGGACTCGGGGTGTTTGGGAGCCTCAGTCGCGAGCGGGGAGACCGCCCAGCCGCTCAGAGGCACAAGAGGAAGCTTGAGACCCGCCTCTGCCAGCCGGCTGGTCATGTGTCCCTAGTGCCTTTAGATACCTGCCGAGACCCGGTGACTACCCAGAGATGAAGCCGAGAACCCAAGACACATCTGCCCTGATGGCAACACCTCCGTGAAAAGTTGCCACCAAAGCTGATGCATCTTCGAGGTCCCTTTTCTGCTGAATGTCCCTCACACAACAACAACAAAAAAATAGGTGGCCTGAAGACCCCACGCTTCATCCTCGATAGTCTTCACAGCGCCACCTAGTGGTACACAGCGACGATGGTCCACTGGTTCTATTTGAAGGATGAAAAAATTGGGAACCGCCCTTGACTCCGTCTGGGCACCCAATCCCAGCTGGAGAGCTCGTCCCTGCCAGACACTGCTGTGCAGTGTGAAAGACAGGCGAGGTCCCTGCCCTCACAGAGCTGTGTTCTTCCGGAGGACTTTGGAGCAAAACCTCTGGGGTCCAGCGAACCTCGATTCTCTAATACGTTTCCACCACATCCGAGCTGTAAGGATTCGGGGTAACCCGCATCATGAGCTGCCGTGAACCCGTTTTCTCATCTACAAAACAGAGACGACGATTCTTGTGGCTTCCAGATAAGAGCGAAGTGTTCTTGAAATGATGGCATCTTAAGACCTGCTACCTGGTGATGGTCCCCGTTTCCTGATACCCCCCCCATTCCCTGACACCCCTCCCATTCCCCCAAGTGGAAAAGAGGGCCTCAGTTATGGACTCTTCTAGAAAGTCCTCTCATCAAGCTAGGAAGAGGGACAGAAAGAGGCTATGACTCTCGATGACTTTATTTTGGGGGCTCAAGCCGGAAATCACGTAGTGATATGATTCCTGGAAAAAGTCTGGAATCTTCTGTCTCCCAGGCGAAAGTTTCATACGTCTTCCGAGTAGCCTGCCCGGCCTGGAAGGCTAGAGACCAGTATTTTCCTGAGAGGAACAAGCAGATCTTGTGATGGATGGATAGGTCTGTTTTACCAGGAGCATCATGGGACTGTAATGAGGCCTTCCAGCCACGTCGGGACCATCACTCGCAGTGGAGGCAGCGTAAGGCCTGCTGACTCTGGGGACCGGCAGGGCCAACGGCTCCCACACCGGCCCGCGGCCACGTGACCGCATCTGCCTTCCTGAGCATTGTTCCTGACGCGGGTAAATAATGGACACTTAATCAAAACCAGACCGTGCCTCTCGTGCCCAGCAAGCACCTCGCCAGCACCAGCCTGCCCCACCCCCCCCTTCCTGCGAGAGCTCTTGTGTCGGGGTTCCGGGGGTCTCTGCCTACATGCTCTAAAAGCAGTTCCTCCAGAGAATTGTCTGTCTGTCTGTGTCCATGTCTCTCTCTCTCTCTCTCTCTCTGGTTTTCTTCCCAGCACAAGCCAGCCAGTCTGTCTGAGGACAAGAGTGGGCAGGCACGTAGCTGAGGATCACCTGTCTGTCCCCAGTTTGCAAGTGGCCTACTGGCCACCTCTGACTCTGTTCCTTCGGCAGCATTATTCCAAGGCTCATATTAAAATGAAAGGTAGAGAAATAAGTAGAGAAGTTTGAGAAGCATTTGCTTCCATGCTTTTCTGGAATACCACTGATGGCACAGGAGAGTGAGAAGACAGAACATCATAATACAATTGACTAAATGATGTCTGACCCAGCTGGTTTCATGCCAACTGTCCCGATTGTCCCGATATTGGTGGCAAGGCTGGTAGGAGTAGCCAGGGTGGCGTGGTGCGGGCTCCAGCTTGTCACTCAAAATTATAGAAGTCTTAGCCTTCCTTCACTCTGGCCTCCAGAGAGCCCACAGTCTCTGGGCGTCTGCTGGACCACTTTCTCTGCTGCCCCCGAGATGAGAAGCCAGCATTAGATCTCCTTCTCTCCCAAGGAGCAGCCCAGCCTTACTTGTGCACTCCCAAGAGAACCCCACTTTCTCCTGGCTCCTGTGGGTACCTGAGGTCCGACTGCCAGGCTCTGGCTGGCCCGCAGCTCCTCTGGAAGAACTTTGCTCACTGCCTCTGCAGGAGAAGTGAGAGGACAGGCTGGGTCACCTCCTTCCACTGAGACTCAGGAGCTCCCAACCCCCACCTCTCCATCTCTGGTCTGTGGCCCCGGCACCCCTGCATTCTCTGTACCTCCTCTAGAAGAGGCATTGCCTCTCCCCTGCCTGCTTGTTTCTCCAAAGTGTCCTGCCCCAGGGGTTACAGAGCCCGGCAGCCCACGTATTACAACTCAGAACACGAGATGGAATCAAAATGTTCCCCCTCTGTGTGTGCCCCTGGCCGCTGTATTCTGTGCGACCTTACTCCTTTCTCTGAGCCTCAGCTTCTTCATCTGTAAAATGGGGATGCTAATGCCCATCTCTCCAGCTTGCTCTGAGGATTACATAAGCAAACACGGTAAGAACGGAGCCTGGTGCCTCGCGTGATGAGATTGTTATTTATCTGACACCTGAGACCTCGTGGAATCTTCACACAGCCCTTGTGGAGGAGGGAACCCTGTGTCCCTCTCACTCACGAGAAAAGAAGCAAGTGGAGGGGGCTTCGTGCTTCTGAGCCGCACAGCCAGCAAGAGGCAGCCTCGGAAGTCCCAGCCTCGGAAGTCCCAGCCTCGGCTGTCTGACTCTAGTCTTTGCCCGTTTACCCACTTTGACGTGGTGCCTCCCTGATTCGGTGATTTATTCCAAGAGGAAAACCATCCTGCCCTGTGACCATTTTGCATGCTACGAGAACACAATTCATCATCCAGACGACTGGTTTTTCCAGCCCACAGCGTCTCGGTCGGTCAATTGTCCTATAAAACAGCTTAAGATATTATTTTATACTCTATCAACTAACTAAAAAAACCAAGGGGGTGGGGAGAGCTGATTTCTTAGAAGGAGGAGTCATGGGGACCCCGTGTGGCTTTTGGCCAGCTGCCTGTCTTCAAATGATATTTGTTTTGGACTTACTACGTATGGAGCGCTCCTCAAGTTCTCTGCCTATATGTTCACTTCTCCGAGCTTCAGTCTCCCCATCTGAAACAGGAGAAAGGGGAGTCGTTTTAAGGATTTAAGTGCGTTTTCTTGCCTTGGTGTGTCACAACGTAAGAGACGGAACTAGAATGTGGAGCCCAGTGTTCTGGGTTTGTGCACCTGAGGCCTGCTTGGGCCCAGCCGAGCATCCTGCTGGTCCCTGACTCCCAAGTATCCTCTGAAGGCCAAGTGCACCAGGGGGCCCAGGCGAGACGGGCACGCCAGGCCGCAGGCAGTGTGCTTGTTATTCCTGCCCCACCTCCTGGAACGAGGGTGACTTGGTCTGCAGAGGACATTGAGTAATACTTGGAGAAAGGGCCGCTCCGGTTCCCAAATAAACAGGCTCGTGAGTGATGATGAGGGCACCCTCGTCCCTCCCGCCCCCATCGCCACCCCGGGCAGCTGCCGCCGCCAGCCCCGTACACACGTTTCTTACACGAGGGTGAGTAAACACCACCGGGCCCCACTTCAAAAGGCTCCATGGGCAGCCGCGGAGGGGGCCGCTGCTGTTGATGGAACCGACGTGCCTTTGGGGGGCTGGGCCCAAGCCGAGGGGCTGGGGTGGCCTCCGCTAACAGACGGCCCCAAGATGTCCAAATACATCAGCGTGGAGGCCTCAAAGGCCCAGAGAATGAGAGCAGGAAAAATAAATAATTCCGTTATCTCTGATGAATTTTTGCCTTTGATCTCATGCCCCCACCATTCTGCTTCCATCGCTCTTTCTCCCCACCCCCGTCCCTGATTTTTTTCCTTCCCCCCACCTCTTTCTTTTTTTTTTTTTAAACCTTTCCTCGTACTTTGATTTATGCCTCAAACCGTTCCGCGAGGCTGACGTCCCCTGATGAATTGGTGGGCTTGCTCTGTTCTGAGACCCTGAGCACGCGGCCGGGAAGGGGGCAGGGGAGGGGCTGGACGGGTCCTTCCACACGGGGAGCGACCGGGCTCCGGCGAGGGGGTGCTGTGGGGACACGCTGGGCACACGTGTAGACACATGTTCCCGTTGGCAGATACCTCGCGCTGAGCCAGCCTCTGCTGCCAATTATCTATTCTTATGTGAGCCAACCTAGAAGTAGGGGGAAGGATGCTTTTCTTCTGTCCCTTCCTCATTTGAGGATTATTCATTCAAAAACCAGGCTCTAGGGATCAAGGCGGGAGTGCGGTTATAATCTAGAGGTGGCACGCTAGAGACGCCCTCAGTCTCGGGGTAAGATCGTACCCGGATCCCAGGCTCTGGGGCTGGACCGCCCAGGTTCAAGTTCTAGGTCTGCAATTCATTGTCTGTGTGATCTTAATTTAAGACTACTGCTCAACCTCTCTGTGCCCCAGTTTCCTCACACATGAAATAGGGTAACAGGGCCCACATCACAGGATTAAATGAGTCGAGACTGGTGGCATTTAATGGCAGCGATGGGGTGACCAGTACATTTCTATCCCCTATTAGTAGGGGAAAAAGCAGAAAAAGTAAGGAGGCCTAGGAGTAGGTAACAGAAGCACGTCAACCAGCTGGAGGTTTCAGAGGAGGTGAAAGAACATGAAACAGCACGTTCAAAGGTCCTGGGGTTGGAGCTTTTTGATCGGCTGGAATCGAATAAAAAGCACAGAGATCCAAAAAACGAAGCACTGGACAGGCTTTATTGGGGGTCTGCGGGCGAGGTTCACTGGTCCCGGGGTTAGGGGCCAGAGAAGTCGCACGTGCAGGGGGTGAGGGAGTTGTTTTTAAAGGCTCTTTTGGTCCCGTATGTGCTGGGCGTGGTGTTCCATTGTTCTGTTCCCAGGGTTAGGGTCTTTCCACGCCCAGAAGGTCCCTGGTGCAGCGTGAGGTCTCGATTGCATCAGTCACTGGCCATCTTAGGTATTAAGCCACCTCATTGTTAGCGACTTAATGGCATCTGCAGGTGACCGAACATTCCCGACTCCTCAAGCTAGGAAAATGGGCGGCACGGTCGTCTAGCTACTTCCTGCTGACAAGGGGCGTCGTGGGGGTGGGGGTCGCTTAAGGAGCAGGAGTACCTCAGTCACCGCACTGGGGGATGGGTTGATAGGGGCCGACCGGCTGGAGGAGCATCTGATGGATGGTTACTCCAGAGATTTCACGGAACCGGGTCTTAAGGAATTCTGATTCATTGACCTAATAGCAACATTCTTCTTTGAGGAAGAGACAGATTCCTCCTTTTTCTGCAGTTGGAAGATCGAGAGCATGATGGTGTTGGAGTATTACCTGGGCTAGTGAGGTGATCTGTCTTTGTAGGGAGGCGAGAGATTCAGCAGAGGCGTCGATAGCAAGCTCAAGGCGGTTGCTTAGTTCTCGGGTTTGGGTTGTGGACGTGGTGAGAGCCCCGGCACTGAGGCCAGTGGCCACGAGAGAGGCTGTGAGAGACATACCTGCTACGATAGGCAGAAAGACCGCCCGCCGGTGGCGGGAGGGTGGTACTGCAGGACTTGGGGTGAGGAGTCCTCGCACGAGAATGAGTTGGAATTCTGCCGGGGTGTATATAGTAAGCTGGGGAACCAGTGCCACAGGGAGACAGAGTTGGTTGGGTGGGGAACTGAATAGGTTTTTAGTTATGGTCCCATTACACCATATGAAAGTTCCAGGTGGGCTGAAGAACGGCCCTTGGAAGGAGGTGATGTCGCAAGGGATTGGGGAGGTGTTATTGGAAAAGCAGAAAGGAAAAACAGTGGCTAATTGGGAGTACAGTCTCACACCTTCGATTGGGTCTGGAAGGGGCGTTGTAGGAGTGTGATTTGGGGGTTGTGTTAGGAGTGAAACCGCCGTGAGTGGGGGAACGCCCAAGGGCAGCACAGAGGGGACAGCTGGTGAGGTTGGGGAGGCCAGACAGGTTGGCTCTGGTAAGGCCTCCTTGGACTAGAGAGACCCAAGAGAAGGGATCCGTCTTTGGTTGTAGCTTTTTCTGTAGGGTCGTTTCTGAAGTCTGTATGTTTGAAGGTACCTTGGATCTGACCTGGGTGAGAGAGCGATAGATATAGATTTTGCTGCTAGGCCAGGGAGAGGAGCTGGACGTGTACATGACTCCCCAGACTGGGCTAGTCCAGCGGCTGTCCCAGGGGTCGGGGATCTTTAGAACGTATCCTGAAGATGGGGAGTAAAGGAAATGGGGGTGAGGAAAGCCAGGGTAAGGAGTCCGGGGAGTATGAACGAAACAAGAGGAGTAGGGGCAGCCGACACTCTCCGCTGGGTATGACGTCTTACACTAGGAGGTAGTTTGGTCGTACAGGAAGCAAAGGGGCCAGAAAATGCACGTTACCTTGGACGACTGGGTGATGGAAGGAAGTGAAGTGAAGCAAAATTGGGTTTTGGCATCCTGCGGGAGGACAATCGGCCGTGGCAAGAAGTGTCTCGTGATAGACGGGGCTGGGTCCAGAGATGTCACTGTAGTTCTCAGTCATGTACAATCTCCACACGAATGGGGTCGTGTGGGGATTATGGGCATGGCTGCCACTTATGGAGTTTAAGAGAAAGAGGACCAGTAGGGGTAGAGGTCCAAGATTCAGGGGGAAGATTGGGCCGTGGTAGGCTTGACTCTCGATAGATGAACCCATGGGACGACCCCATCGACCTTGACTGCTGAGGGAGTGGTAAGGACCACCGCGTATGGCCCTTCCCACTTGGGATGTAAGAGTTTTGGATTTAAGGCCTTAATAAAGACCTGATCACCGGGTTTGAGGGGAGGCCCAAGGGAGGCGGAAGTTACTGGAGCAGGGAGGGTTTTATTAGCGTGTTCTCGCAGGAGAGTTCTGAGAAGCGAGAGGTAAGGAAGATAGGAAGCTAGAGGAGGGGGCTCGACCGGGATATCAGATATTAAGAGAAAAGGCCGCCCATACTGGAGTTCAAAGGGGCTGAGGCCAGAGGGACCACGGGGAGCAGCTCGGAGACAGGCAAGAGCCAGCGGGAGCAGAGTAGGCCAAGACTGGTGAAGTTCCAGAGAGAGTTTAGTGAGCTGTCCCTTGAGCTGTCCGTTGGCCTGCTCAACCTTACCTGAGGATTGGGGGCGATAGGCCGAGTGGAGCTTCCAGATGATGCCTAGGGCAGCCGAGACCACTGCTGTTACCTCGGAGATGAATGCAGCCCCGTTGTCCGGTTGTAGGGTGGTCGGTAGACCAAACCCGCTACCTGGAGCATGACCCTTGGTTCCGCAAGGGTGACCGGAGTGCCAGATCCTGGGCCCCTTCAGTCTTCGGCGAGGCCAAGGAGTTCGAGGGCTGGATATTGTCCTTCGTCCGCCCCTCCACGTTGAGGCGCAGAGGGTCAGGGATGGCCTGGGCAGTCCAACTTCCAGCGGCCCGGTTGCTTGCACTGAGGGTAAGGTTGGGTGGGCTGGTGAGGATTGGGACACTGCTGTGCCCAGTGGCCATCTTTACCACACTAGAAGCAGGCACCAGGTGGAGCATTTTTGGGACGAGCACCACCACCGGTGGTCGGAGGAGGTCCACCCAACACGGGCCAAAGGGCTCCAACCAGGGCTTGGGTTTGGAAGCTTACCTTTTGCTGGAGGCGAGCCCGTCAGGCCACCTTGGCCGTTTCCTCCCGGGCATTAAAGGCCATTTTCACCAGATCTCGAATTGGGGTCTCGGGACTGTCCTCTGCCTTTTTAAGTATTGGAACTCTCTGATACAGTTAGAAGGGTTTGCTGAGAAGGAGCCTAAGCGTTTTTCGATTTGAGAAAGGTCGTGAAGAGAGAGAGGGACATGGACGCAGACGACCCCCTCTCCCCCAGCTACTTCTCGGAGAGAGAAAAGGCCAGTGGTGGAGTCTGGGTGGTGAGAGTGAGAGCGAGTTCGAGCAGCGACGGGGGATAGAGGAGGAGAAGGCTGTGCGGTGGGCATTGGAGGATTAGAGGAGGAGTCGGGGAGGGGTGCAGACGGTTCGGGTGGGAACGCAGATCCCAAAAAGCCTGAACGTACGGAACTTCGGAGTCTTTAGAGTTAAGCTTAGAAAAGGACTCTAGGTCAGTGAGGACCTGACAATCAAAGGTGCCCGTAGGTGGCCAGTGCTCGAGGGTTAGGGGTCTGGTTTAGACTCAGCGTTGCCCATATTATATCCCCTCTTCTTGAAGTTCGTTATTAAAGTGGTCTCTACCGGAGGTGGCAGGAAGGGAGGAGCGTCCTCATTCCTCCCTGGAACCCGAGGATCATTGTGGCCAGAGCCACGGAGCCACACCGGTCAGTCTCAGACGTCTCCGAGAGTGGCCGGTGGCGGAACCCCTTCTGAAGGGGCGGGTAATGGGGAGGCACTAGGTGCGGCCGCGGCTAGGGCTAGGCTCCCGGGACGGAGGGAGAGACACAATGTCGCAAGAGAGGGGAGAAAATAATTACTTACGGGCAGCTGAGATCCAAGACGGCGGAGGATGTGAGGTGGTTCGAGGGTGGGCGGCTGTTGCCCTGGGTGGCAGCATTTACCCCTTCCAGGTTTCAGCACCAAATGATCGGCCGGAATCGAATAAAAAGCACAGAGCACCAAAGCGAAGTACTGAACAGGCTTTATTGGGGGTCTGCAGGCGAGGTTCACTGGTCCCGGGGTTAGGGGCCAGAGAAGTCGCGTGTGCAGGGGGTGAGGGAGTCGTTTTTAAAGGCCATTTTGGTCCCGGATGTGCTGGGCGTGTGGTGTTCCATTGTTCTGTTCCCAGGGTTAGGGTCTTTCCATGCCCAGAAGGTCCCTGGTGCAGCGTGAGGTCTCGATTGCATCAGCCTTTGGCCATCTTAGGTATTAAGCCATTGTTAGTGACTTAAGGGTGTCTGCAGGCGACCAAACACTTTCAAATAATTAAAGGCCAGTACCATTGAAGCCTGGACATGTAATGGGGCTGGAAGAGAGCTGAGATGAGAGGCAAAGGTGGTGGCCGAGGCTTATATAGGGCAGGGTCAGGAGTTTGGTCGCTATCCAGATGGCAATAGGGAAGCCCTGTGGCAAAGAACAGCCGTGGGGGCAGCTGAGTCTTGCACAGCTATGCAGAAGAGACCCGCGGCCGGAGCTGATGAAAAGGTGGCGTCGGTGCAGGCAGGTGGCTGAGATTCCCCAGCCAGGAAACTCCAAGCCGCTGAAACCGACTTCGGGGAAATTGTAACAACAATCAATGCTCCCCGAGCCCCACTGCACGCTGGGACTTTTAACAAGTACTAATGCTTGGCTCCTGCCCCTCGAGACTGATTTGATTTCTATGAAACGCAACTTGGCCTCTGAGGGTTTGGTTTTGTTTTGTTTCGTTTTGTTTTGTTTGGTTTGTTTGGTTTGGTTTGTTTTGTGTTTGGTTTGTTTGGTTTGTTTGGTGTGTTTGTTTTGTTTTGTGTTTGTTTTGTTTTGTGTTTGTTTTGTTTTGTGTTTGTTTTGTTTTGTGTTTGTTTTGTTTTGTGTTTGTTTTGTTTTGTGTTTGTTTTGTTTTGTGTTTGTTTTGTTTTGTGTTTGTTTTGTTTTGTGTTTGTTTTGTTTTGTGTTTGTTTTGTTTTGTGTTTGTTTTGTTTTGTTTTTTAAGCTCCTACGTGATTCTAATATGCAGCAAAATCTGGGAACCACTGTAGTAAAAATTCACATATCAGGTCTGGGCCAAGTAGAGTGCCAAACAGATGACACACCGTAACTGTAGTGTCTGCGACAGCCTCTCCAAAGCCGTTTCCTCACCTGGACAGCGGACGTAGAAGCTATTACTTTGTCAAGTTAAAATAACTTGCCCAAAACGACAGAGCTAAGCCGCGGGTTATGTTTGAACTTGAATCATCCGACTCCAGGGAAGAGGCGCGTAAGGGCTACAAGCCACTGCCTTCCCACTTCAGGACAGAACAGGGCTGGGCGGCAGCGGTGGTAAAAGCCTGTTACCTATTTGAAGCTCGTTACGTCGCTGCCATCTTGGAGATTCCTCCTGGGAAATGCGTGATCCCCCTCGTATGGCTCCAGGGAAGCAGAGCTAAGAGTGGGCTTAGGTGGGGAGGGAGGAAGGGGGGACCCGGGGAGGGGTCTCCGCCCTCAAAGCCAGTGCAAAGTCTAAGGTTCTCCTTGTTCATTCTTACGTGGGCTGCTGGGTTGGGGACAAGAAGCACAAGGTTCATGGCACCCAAGGAGAAAGGCTCACGGTTAGTAGGGAACACCGTCAAAGGGAGTTATGCCCTGCTGTGGGCATTTTACCTTAACGACCCCTAAATTCTTAACATTGCAATTCTATGCTTTGGTATAAGCAATGTCACGGACCAGACTTTGTGCTACCAAGGACTCGCCATCATCCTCTCACTAGGCTGGCCTTTGAGTCTGGGCTGTCTTGTCTGTTGCCCTTCCCTGCTTTACAATCTACCATAACTAGGCCGTATGATTCTTCCAGCTGGGTTTTTACAATATTATACGATACAGCCTGTTTATCCCTTCTGCCGTGGGCATTTGATAGTTTCCAATCTGAGTCAAGGATGAGCAGGGCTACCAGGGATGTCCTTGGACACCTCTCCCGGTGCTGGGAGTGTAGAGACCTTCACCTTGATTTAGAGAAGGATGCCAGGCTGGTCTCCGAAGTGGTCTGGACCCTGTCACCAACAGGGGCACAAGGTGACAATGGAATAAGGTCATGAGAACCGCGGACTCACACCTGTGCTAACGCTCATCTACCCGGAAGTGACCAGTTCCCACATTCCAGTGCGTCCTACACGTTTACGCCCCTCCCTTCCACCCTCATACCATCATTCCTTTCATGGTCTTCATTTTATCCTCAAACGGATTCTCTAGAGGAGGAGGAGGAGGAAGAGAAGGGAGGAGCCCCATCTCATGGATAAGCCAACTGAGGCTCACCCCAAGTCACACTGCTGAGACGGGGCCGATTCTGACTGATCTCATGTTTACTCTGCACACTCAGGAACCATCATTCCTCCGGGGATCACAGCCCCCCAACTCTATAGGAGCGTCCCTTGGAGCACAGAGCATTGGCACCTTCCCCATGTGGGGACCAACTTTCTTTGCAGGCATTTGACTCAATTCTAAAAGTTGGAGGTGGTGTGGTTTCGTGGCTTCAGTAATGCCAGACCATATCACTATATCATTAGTCCCATGCTTAGGGGCATAGGGTGGCCATACAGGGGCTGTAAAGAGCCGACACTTTTAAGGTAGACTGGGAGTCAAGCATCGCCCTGCTGTGTAGTGAGCCTCGTGAGCCTAGGCAAGTTTCTCGACCTTGCTGAGCCTGTGTCCTCCATCCCCAAATGGAAACAATAGTACCTTGTTGCTATAGTTACGGCAAAGATTAGATAAGATCGGGGACGTTTTTCTTAGGGTTTTTTAGAACATGTAATACAAGACTGCCACTTCAAAAAAGTGTGTGTGTGTGTGTGTGTGTGTGTGTTCCGGGGAGCTGCTGGGAGGTGCTGGCAGGGGCAGCTGAAGGGCCATCTTGATTACGATGTGGGCGATCCTTGCAACAGCCACCCTGTGTCCACATTTCATGCCTGCTAGTCCATCCACTGAGAATAAAATTCCAAATGGATAATAGTCCAAACAAAGGATAAAATAAACCCAATTACAGAGACCGATAAAAGTAGACAAGGTTAACATAACAGAATTAGTGTGAAACAACTCCCTTGAGTAGGTTAAGACCCCTGGGCCCTCCACATTCCCTACACTCCCTCGCTAGAAGGTCTCACAGTGAAAATCGACATTTCTTTGCTAAGCCTCCCGGGTGCCCAGAACAAGCAACACACAGAGACAGCGTCCGCCTTCTTCAGAGCTGCATCCCGGCGTATGGTCTGTGATCGCTAAGCATCTTTTTTTCTGCTTGCAGTTCATTCCGGGAGACTCCTTACAACCCAAACGCCCCAGTGAAAGGGTAAGACGTAGCTTAGAAACTGACATGAGGCGAAAGCCGATGGTGAGTGAGGGATTCAGGGCCGGAAATGAGGAGATAATAGGTGGCACTGATGCCAAAGTCGAGTTGGGAAATTAAAACCTTGACCAGCTAACGTGAAACAGGGAACCCGTCTTGGTCTCTGGCCCCTTTGTGTTTTTGAGCCCTTAGGTGACCTTCTAGGCTCCAAGTCCTTGACCTTTTTGGACTAAGGTAGGAGACTCCAGAAGGAAGAAAGTGTCGCTCATCTATCTTCCCGAGATTCTCGCTATCAGCAAAAGGCCACTTGCGAGAGCTTGTCTTCTACCTGCCAACTAAGCAGGACCCTATTCCATTGTCAACTGATGCCCCTGAGGAAGCCGAGATGTTAAGCTCTCAGGCCTGGCTTCTCTTGGCAAATCTCCCTCCATCAAAAAAATAAATAAATAAAAACAGGCCTGTGCCCATAATTCCCAAGCACAGTTTCCTTATTGCAGCTTCCAGAAAAATCTCTCCCTTCCCGGCTTAGTTGCTATAGCCTGCTACAGTGATTCCCTATTTAAGGGATGTTTTCCACCCAAACCAGTTTGCACCAGCCCCAGAAAGTCCCTGCGGTTTCTAGAGGGAAGATGTGGGGTGTCCGGGCTGGTCAGGGCAGCAAGGAAAAGGGAGGCAGAGGAGTTGGCACGTGGTTGTGTAGCGTCTACTGCATCTGAGCATATAGAATCATTCATCTATAAGTGCCAGGGGGCCCCACTGGAGGAAGACCTTGCGACTGGGGTCCAGCTGACCGTGGGGGATGGTGGGTGGTTGGGAACACAGCAGACCGCAGGATCAGGTGTCTGGGATGAGCTTCTAACTTGATCTCCCTGAGCTTTCTCTTTCTCTCCCTTCGAATGGCAATCGTAGGACCATGAAATAGCATTTCATGTGGCTGCTGGGGTTAAAGGAGTTCACAGATGATAAAGAGCTTTGACCCCCATACGCCAAACAGTGTAGTATTTGCTATTATACTATTCCTCCAGTGCTCACCATTCACAGCTGTGTGGTTTGACACTTAAAGTGAAACATTCAGAATCAAATTAGAAATGGAATATGAGTTTCACGCCCGAAGCTATTGTGAGGATCAGATGAGGATTACTCAGACTCAGAGTTGCCTCGTGCCCAGACTTTGGGGTCCATAGGGTACCCTGAACCCTCCACACAGTGTGTGACTTTGGGCCATGACTCCCCCAGTGAAGCCCCAGTTTTCTCACCTGTAAAATGGGGATAATAGGACTCTGAGGTGCTCTGCAAGGGTTGGCTGAGAGATACATTACCAGGCACACGATAAGGACTCTGCAAACATCAGCTGCAGTTATGTGCACGGAAGATAACCAAGAATAAAAGGTTTCCTAATCACAAGTCAGGGATTATGATCATTAAATGGGCATCTGGCTTCTTCCTCTCTGGGTAACTTCTCCACCCACACCCCCATGCTATCATGTCTTTACTTTCTCGCCACCCCTCAGTGGGATGAGAAGCTCTCAGCCCATTTGTTTCAAAGTTCAGGGAAAGATGCAAAACAGCCTCCCCAGCTGAGGCCTCATTGCCTCCGATAAGGAGGATGAAGGAAGGTGAATTCTGAAAATTGAACAAATCCTGGTGTCTTTGAAAGATCACCCGGCTCTGAGGTTAGCGTCTTGTCTGTGACAGTCTACAAGGCCAGCCAGCCGGAAGAAGGCGGCATCAGGAGCAGATGGAACCAACGTCTGAGGCCAGTAGGTCCCAGGATGCCATTCCCTGCAGGTAGGCGTCCTGTAAGGTAATGGTGGGCGTGTCCTCGAAGCTGGCCATTCACAAGAGTTTTGGAAGCACCTACTATGTACAAGCACCCAGAATGGAGGAATCACTGCTCCTACCTGCAAAAACTCACTTTCTGGGGAAAAATGAGCCCTTCCCTCCTGCCCCACAGCGGATGAGGGTGCTGTCTCTGGAGGGTGGGCGTCTGCCCTCCACGGCATCACAGCAGCAGGAGGAGGAGGAGGAGGAAGCTGCTGGTTCTGCTGCTCTCACTGTGGCTGCCCCTTTCACGGGGATCCGCATGAGACACACACCGTCCATCACGCCCCCAGCCCTGCCCCTACATCCAGGGGGCGGGGATGGAGGATCCACACTGGAGAGAAGCAGCCCACCTCTTGGCTGTGATGTATTGAAAACGTCCCACGATGATGTGGCCGGAACCTTGAAGGTGCAGGCCTCATCTGAGCCTCAAAGCAGCACTCTGCAGGGAACAGGGTCTTCCCTGACCCACCCCACCCCCACCCCATTTGACAGATGGCAAAGCAGAGGCTTTGGATCCTGGTTCTGCCTCTCTCTAGCTATGCAGCCTAGAGCACATTACTGCTCCCCCACCTCTCAGCCCTTTGCATCGCATGCAGTGTTGGGGGTCCCCATTCCTCCACCAGCACCACCAACGCCAACCCCGACATCTGGGAGATAAAGAAAGCGAAGCATTCTCCTTTCACGGACTAGAGACTTGGAGAGACTTTAGCCCTCAGTGCCATTCACCCTCCTGCAGGTGTGGATTCGGGGGGCTTCACTGCCTCCTCCTGGGAAGGATGTACAAACCATCCCTGGGCACCGGCCTCCAGCCCAGTGGGTCAGAGAGCGACAGGAGACATACCCTGGAAAAGGACATGGAAATGGCCAGAGTGAACCCCCTGCCTTTTCCCACGAGTGCAGGCCATATGTCTGTAAAAGATATGTATATATATATATATGGCATATACAAGGCATGTGCCATATTCAGTCATGCACACATAGTTACAGAACATATAATGTATGAATGTTAGACCATGCATATACTTTCATGCGTATATACACATGTGCATATATGAATATATATGAATAGATATAAATGACTATATAGCTATATATGAACATACATATATTCATACATATATATAAACAAGTGAATGAATGACATGGATTGCCTAGATCAAATGGGATGCCACTAGGTTTTGTATTCGTTACTGGTTCCCGGCTCAGAGGACTGGTACTCTGTACATGGTAAAGACTTAGCATGTGCCTTTGCCATCAGGAAATATGCAGCAGTCTACGGCCATACCACCCTGAACGCGCCCGATCTCGTCTGATCTAGAAAATACACAGCAGCGCTCGGGAGACGAGTCACACGAAGCTTTCCTATTTCTTTCCGGCATCGCCATCTTATTTTGTATTTCTCTTTAATACAAATGACACTGTGTGTCGCCTGCTGATCCTATCTCAGTGGGCGGTCATCTGTCATTGTCGAGAGTCCAACTTTCACCTACAAATTGGTAGCGAAGGAATCATATGGAGGTGGGTGGCAACAGTCCATCCGTTTAGCTACGTGAGTCAGTTCAGGGGAAAGGGAGACCTCGACAGTCAAGTCACAGATGTACTTCTGGAATAGCATTGCGGAGAGCACGTAGGCTGTGGAGTCCTGCCGTGGTTCAAACACCCACCCCTCATCACTGGCTCTGTCATCCCAAGTCACTTCACCTCCCGAGTCCCAAGTTCCTCACGTGTGTGCTAGGGATAACACTCATCATTTAGTACTCGCGGACTGAGTAATTATATAAACCTAGGTATGTATCAACTCAAAATGTCAATTCCTGTCAAGCCTGAAAGTGTATCAACTGTGAGAAGCCTTTCTCACTCTCACTCACCCCCCAGATTATTTTCTATCTCCTTATGCTGTTTCATACTGACTGCTGATATGTCAGGGAAGATAGTGTCCAAAAATGGTCACCTACGACCGCTCTCCCCTGCCCCCCGCCCCCTGCATGCACCTGCTACCCTTCCCGGTAGGAGGTATGGAATTCTCTTCTCCTCCTGAGTGCAGACTGGCCCTGGGGCTTGCTTTAACCAGCAGAGTGTGGCAGAAGTGACGACCCAGGACTTCTGAGGCCTTGTGCTGGCTGCTGCTTTTCCTTCCCAGCTGCCCAGTTGTAAGGAAGTCCAAGCTGGACCACTCAGTGATGACACACCCTGGAGGAGGAGAGGTCATCCCGGCTCCATCCAAACCACCAGGCACACGAATGACACCAGCTGCTTGCCGTCACACAGGGCAGAAGAACCACCCAGCTGAGCCCCACCCAAATGCCAGACCCACAATATAATGAGAAATCGGTGTCATCTGAAGCTACTGCGTTCGGGGGTGTTTGTCTGGTCGGCAGTGATTGTAAGGACGTGAGCCCTCACCAGCATGGAAGCACAAAGGCTAGGATTTTGCCTTGTTTCCACTGCATCCCTGAGTCTAGCCGGCTACTTCCTATTTGCCTGGCACTTGGTAATTACTTAAGAATCTTAATACGTGGTGGAAGCTATTCGTTCGAGTTGAGATGGTGCCTCGTTTACTACTTAGTATCTCTGGCTCCTAGGGTACGAAGCCCCTGCCTTCTTGTTCCTTAGAGACATTCTTTATCTGGAATGACCTATTCCGGTTTCATAAGGGCAAACGGACAGATGATGAGGATATAAAGCAGGCCCGTGAGGCAGGGCGATCTGAGAATGTCCTCACACTGAACTAGGCAGCCAGGCGCTCACGTGTCCCCTTTCCCAAGGGTGTATACTTCTCACTGAATTCTGGCCCCACTGCTTTCTGTTGGTGGACGGCACCCCCACTCTTACCCTACCCAGAAAGGGACCCTCTAGCCTCCAGTCGGTGCCTTCCACGTCTGTTCCCTCAGCACTGGTTTTCCCTAGAGAGAGAGCATCTGTTGACCCACTGGTTCCCCAGCTCTGGGTCCTAAGACTAGGAAGGTTCTAAAAGGGGGTGGTTTCTGCTCCCCCTGCCTCCACCTCCCGCCCCACGAGTGCTTTGGAGAGAGTGGCTGCTTCTGGCTGTGGGCAAGAGTCAGGCCAGGGAACGAGATGCCCAGCTTTCCAGCAGCTTCCCCCATACACACCCTTATCTGCACCCGCCCCCCAGCAGCAGATGACTGCTCCAGCTCCCTCCCCCCCCGCCCCGCCCCGGGGCTGAGCCTGACAAGCTTGTACGTTAGCACTTTCCACAAGCAGTGTCCACTTTGGGAACGGTGTTGGGGCCCAAGAGCAGTCACTTCCTTTGACAAATGCCAGTGCTGACAGCTGGACACTGGTGTACAAACCCTGGCCTCCCGCTGCGCCCCGGGCGGCGCTGGGTAGAGCAGGAAGGAGCTCAGAGGCAAGTCATTCAGCAAGGACGGTGACACTGGAGAGGGCATCCACTGGGGGGGGGGGGAAATGTGTATACAGAGGAGGGACCATTAGCTCTAGGTCATGCCGACCCATGTCCCTTAGGCGAGTCAGCCCACTTCTCCGAATCTCACCATCTCCGCCTGTAAGAGAGGGGTGGTTATCTTGCTGTGTGGTTATCTATTGCTTCTTACTAGATGACTCCACACCCAGTTTATGACGGCACATGCTTATTCTGGCTCCGGGGGGCATCGGCACATCGTCTGGCTGAGCTCTCTGGAATGAGGTCTCTCATACGGCATCAAGGTGTCGGCTGCGGTCTCATCTGAAGGCTGGACTGGAGAAGGGTCTGCCCCCAGGCTCCTGTGCTGGCAGGATCCGGTTCCTTGCGGGTTGTAGGACTGACAGCCTCGATTCCTTGCCGGCTGTTGGCGGGAGGCTGCCCTTGGCTCTTGGCCACATGGGCCTCCCAGCATGGTCTGTAAGAGAGAGAGAGCCTGCTAGCAAGATGGAAGTTACTGTCTTATGGAACGTATCACAGAAGTGAGTGACATCCCATCCCCTTTGCCATGTGCTATTGGATAGAAGCAATTCATTCACACCCGGGCAGAGGATGTGGGGTGGAGGGAGTGAGGGAAGCTTTACAAGGGTATGAGTATCAGGATGTAGGAGTGTTGGGGACCATCTGAGAGCCTGCCCACCAGGCTGCCCTGACTCGTAGGTGGGAATGAAGGAGATGATGTGTGTGACGCACTGGGTGTGGGGCCTGGCTTGTCCGCTTCACTCTCCTAGCAGTCAGGGTCCCAGCAGGATACAGATGGCACGTTAGGATAAGGTCCCCACATTAAACGTTCCCAACAGGTGTGGAAAGGGAGCAGGGAAACCAGCTAGAGGGGTGATGAAGGGCCCTGGAGCTTGCAAGAGCAGACGCCATTAATCCTTCTACACCTAAAGAGGCAAAGAGACTTTATAGACTCAGTATGTCCCTACCCCAAATTCATATGCTGAAACCCACCCCCAGCATGATGGCACTGGAGGCGGGGCCTTCGGGAGCCAATTCGTTCATGAGGGTGGAGCCCCCACGAATGGGGTTAGGGCTCTTATAAAAGAGACCCTAGAGAGCTCCCTCATCCCTTCTGCCATGTGAGGAGACGGCAAGAAGATGGCCATCAATGGCCAGGAAGTGGGTTCTCACCAGACATGGAATCTGCCGGCACTTGGATCTTGACACCTGCCAACCCCCAGCAGGTCCAGCGGCCCAGCAGGCAGGGGACCCCGGGGGAAATGCCCTCACCTCCTTCCCCTGCCTTCCAATAGCTGAGCATCGCTGGAGGTCAGAGAGAAAGGAAGCCCTTGCCAAGTCCCCACAGGCCAGCCTCTCCAAAGAGACACAGGCTAGATCTGAGAGTGACAGTGTACTCTGCAGTCGTTCACGCTGGGCAGTTTCCGGGGCAACTAGTTAACCGTTCCTGAATGCTCCAAAGCTCAGAACAGCTTCTTGGTTCCAGGTCCAACCCAGAGATCCAGAGACCAACCCAGCAGAGTTCACGGCCTTGCTCAGGAGTCAGCAAACTGCAGCTTGCAGCCCAAATCTGGCTCGCCACCTGTCTCTGCAAATAAAGTTTTATGGGAACCGGCCAAGCTCCTTCACCTACATCTTGTCTGTGGCCACTTGCACACTATACAAGCAGCGTTGAACCATTGCCATAGTGACTGCTTGGCCCTCAAAGTGTAAAATATTTTACTATCTGACCCTTCATAGAAAAAAAATTGTCAACCCCTGGTCTCGAGAGAATGGGGACGAGACATCGTTAGTAAAATTTAAGCTTTCACAAACAGGAAGGGAGAAATTAAACATGATATCTGTTTTTAAAAATCAGAATATGATTGGTGATTCATAAATGTCCAGTGTTCTAATTAACAAGAACACAGCAGAAAGCCCTCAAGTGACACCATCTTAGAGAAATGAGTGCCTCTCAGAGTTTCTACTTTATTTTCTATTTACTTTTTTTTTGTGAATCTTTTTGGTTAGTTTGTTTTTTTTTTATTCCTTAGTTTCCACATATGAGTAGGGAACTCCAGCAAAGATATTTTTTAAAAACCCATAAAAATGGAAATGGAAATTATAAAAGGGAACCAGTCTGAAACGGAGAACACATTATCGGAGGTGAGAAGTAGATTAAATGGAATAAACAAAGGAATAAACAAAATGAATAAAGAAAAGGATCTAATGCCTTATCTAAGGGACAGGGTTTCTATTTTAAGAGCCAAACGTGAGATTGCCACACGATCGAGGCACAATTATTCAATCCTGCCACGAACAGGATTAAATGCAGCCCCGGTACATGGCAACAAAGATGCGAGGCCTCGCAAAACCCAAGCGTGCCTTCTGAATTCACAGCGAACTCATTTTTACTAGCGCTGCCGGCTTTCGATCATGAAAGCTTCCTTCGGGGGATTCCCCTTCTTCCCTCCGCAAACTCACTCTTGTCGATAGTTCAGAATAGGAAGAAAATGGTCCACGGTTTATTCACTCAGCAAACATCCGAGCATCTTCCCCACGACAGGTCCCAAGGCAGATGCTGCGGGAATATTTGGAAGCTACAGTCATTCATTCCCTTCAGAGTGTGGACCGTGATCTCCAAGAAAATTCCTCCTCTCTCTTCCACCTGGCAAGTCATTTCACCCCTGTCACTTTCCCCATCTCCCTTTGGGGACTAACGTTTCCTGCTTCATCTATTTCGGGAGGCAGTTGCGGAGCTGGGAAGAGATAACGGAAGGACAGATGCTGTCTGGTTCCACCCGTGAGGTTCACGGAGTGGTCATAGTCGGAGACAGCAGTAGAAAGGTAGACGCTAGGGAGTGTAGAGAATGGGGAGTTAGTGTGTAGTGGGTACAGAGTTTGTTTTGCAAGATGAGAAAAGCCCGAAGATGAATGGTGACGTTGGCTGCACAACCATGTGACTAATTTTGATGCCACTGAGCTGCACACTTAAAAAAAAATGTCTTTTAAAGAAAAATAATGGATAGGTAAGCTTTCGTGAAGCCTGCTATATATAGAAAAAGGCATGCCTTCTCGCTCATGGCTCTTGGGGTTTGCTGCCACCCACAGCGGACTCTTGAACCTTGAGCCCTTTGCTCCTTGCAGCTGTCAAGCAGCCTCCCCACCCCAGCTCATCCATCACTCGGTCCCTGCTCTCATCCGTCTCCCAAGGCCATCCCAAGCACCACACTCATTGATCAGCTACGCCGATACCATCCGCCTCTCACCCACCTTTCCCGGCCCTCCAGGCCTTCTCCAATCTCAGGCTTGCCTCTGAGCCATCTTTCTACTCCACCTGCCTCTCCTCCCTCACCTCCGTGACCCTCACTTCTAAACGTCCTCCGTCTGGGGAAGACTCCAGAGGCAGAGCTGCAGCAGGTGCTGCAGCGACCGAGATGGGACCACCTTGCTTGTGACATGCAGAGTCTGAATTGGGAGGTCCAGGTGGGGCCCGGGACTCTGCATGTCTGACCACCTTCCAGGTGGAGCTGATACTCCCAGTCCCGGGGCCACAGTTTGAGAAGCCATATAAGACACCACCCAATTCCCCCTGTGATGCCTGACCCCAAGAGGATGTCAGAGGACTCAGCTGATGTTGGGGATCTTGCCTGAGAACTTTGGGAGAAATTCCAATCAATACGACTTGAATGAAATTGGACTGTCGTTAGCCATCTTGGAGAAAGATGAGTATTTTAGTGGAATTTGAGACGTTCTTTCTTTACAAAAGTAATTGATGAGACATATTAGAAATGCAGTAAAATGTCTTTCAGAGCCCAGCTGAGGTGAGGGTCCAGCTCAGGGCGCAGCCTCTGACATTCAGTCATAGCTCCGAGCTGGGCAAGGAGGTTACAGAGTCTAGTTCCAGTGAAGAGGTAGCTTGGGAAGATCCCAGGTGAAATTCTAGTTCCAGCTTTTGAACGGCCAGGCCTGGGGGAGGAGCGTCGAGTCCATTCACCTCTGTCCCAGGGCCCACCACGGCTGTGCATTGGCTGGTAGTCCACGAAGTGACATCACTGGGCCATGCTGGTGATATCAGCCTGGCCCTGAGCTCCAAAGCCATTCTGGATTTAATTCAGGGACTTCCGGTGGCAAGCTTGGAGGCTTGGAGCTAGAGCCAAAGGCCCTTCTGATGGGCTGGGCTGGGTCATCACTTCCCCGAGGTTCAGATCGCACTGTGCATCAGCTTCGGAACCAAAGACTGGGTCCCGAGCCCTGGAATTTTCCATCTTTTATGTCTTCAGTCTATCGTGTAGATGAGTGAGGCTTCATGGAGTGGCAGCCTAGTACCTTCTGCAATGCATGCCCTCAAAATCAATGTTTTTAA